>LOJH01015707.1:2706-15754 GCA_001685095.1 Ellobius talpinus | reverse complement strand
ATAGATAGATAGATAGATAGATAGATAGATAGATAGATAGATAGAGAATCTGAAGCTTAAACAGATCACAGCAGCTCTGGGTCGAGATATTTGCTGTGTTGTTTTGCTGCTCTCATGTACTTCTGTGTTTCACAGTCACGAAGCAATGTCTGTATGAAACTCACAAGAAGCCCGCAGTGCTCCTGTGGCTCCTTTAGTTTGGCTTTCACAGGATGTACTTTTCATTGATAGAGGTAGGGTGAGAACTTCTACTTGGTAAATAAGGTGCAGGTACTTAAGCCCATCACAGCAATTTGTTCCTTTTTTCTGTGATGAATGCATGTCCTCCATTCAGAGGCAGGATGCTGAAGGCTGCTACTTATTTATTTACTCTATGCGTGTGTGTTTGTTTGTAGGTCTGTTTACACGTGTGACCAAACAGTGTGTGGAAGCTAGCAGAGGGTGATGGATCTCTAGGAGCTGGAAAGTAGGTGACTGTGGGTCACGGTGCGAACATAAGAGCAGCATTTATTCTTTGTCACTGACTTACCTTACACCGCAAGCCCTAGGCATTGCTTCAATCCTTACAAATATTAACTTACTTTTTGTAGATAAACCCAGGAGCTAGGTTCCATTATAATCTTAATGCACAGAGAAGTTAAGGACCATGCTATGTGTCACACAGATAACTAAAGGTGTAGACACTTGATCCCCTGCTCTGACTCGAGTATCTGTGCCCCTGACTACTACAAAGAGGTCTTGCTTTGCCAGTTTTCCAGCTCCTAATGTATCATCTCTTGTGCAAACTTTTCTCCAAATTTAATGATTAGAGAATTGTACAAGTCAACTATGATAAACCAAAGGAGCCTAAATCCACTACTCATTCGTGAATGAGATTTGGGTGAACCATAGATTTATTTTATGCTTCCAGATGTGAGTACAACTTCACAATCATGTAGATAATTAATATAATATTCATAATAAGATGAAATGAAAACATGGAGTTATTTTCTCGAAAGCTATGATAAATTTCAGAGTGAAGAGTATAGAGTGCTAAACTAAGCACAGGCCCTTATTAGCATGGTGGGAAGGTCTTATACAACTGCAAAAATGTGTATACCCAAGAAGGAGGCTCTAGGCCTATACCATTCAACAGGCGAGTCTCAGAGCTCCAATTGAACTCTGATTTGCGAATCCCAAAACTCACTTTCTGAGAGCCTGTAACAGTTTTCCTAATAGAAATGTGTCTACAAACATATTCTTACTTCTGTGAGGAATTGGTTACTTAAGTTATTAACATGCTTATATTTTATATTTTTGACAAATTTCAGTTAAACTCCCCAACGACACTTGACTCACTTGTTTTCTTCTGTTCAAGCAGCTATATATGAGATTACAGATAGGCTGTGTCTTGTTTTCTTGCTCTCCTTATATGCCCGCAGGCGCCATTAGAATTACTGCAGTAGGTGTATTTAGCTAACCGTATTACACCTTTCCACTCTCCAGACAAAACTCTTAGAACAAGATGACTTTTGTTCAGGTATTAAACTTTTAATCATTCCACCTGATTCCTTAACTACATCCTTGCCACACATAGCACCTGACTGTCTCATATTTATAAAATTTATTTAGCTCTGCATTTCCTCTGAGTTGTTTAAAAATAAAACATACCCACTTTATTTGCTATTACAAAACTTCACATCCCAGTTATTTCCTTTCTCCTGGAAAACACAAGCTCAAAGTACAGCTGTTTACACAGAGGTTGTGAATTTTCTGCATGCTGAACTGTCTGATGGGTTTTTACACTTAAAAATCATTATATCTCATGAAAATATTTGATGATATATGATTCTGAAGTAGTGAAATAGGAAAAGTTTTATAAAACAAAAGTAATGTGGTTTTATGTAACATCTGGGTTCTACTGCTTGATGTTTCATAATTTTCTTTTAAAGAAAACAAAATAAAACTCTGCACAACACTGAATAATGCTTCATATTTCAACTATGCAAATGACCAATAGATAGTTTATCATGAATCACAACCTAGAAGCAGAAGCTCAATGCCAACATTGCTCTCAGCATTTCTCTTTACTTGTTGACTAAGTTCTACTATTTAACTTTCACTTATGTTTGAAACATAAAACTCCAAAAGAGAATATTCCAGCACGGCTCACATGGCAAAATGTTTCAGCTGAGTAAACCAACACATCAATATGCTTAGATGATTTTCTAAATGATCATTTTAAAATGAGAAATGGAGATAATTCTACCACCAGAGAAGGAGTGTTTCTACACTGGTGAGAGCAAATTCACCTCTAAATAATTTACCCATCTCGCACAGTGGCAGTACCTGCTCAGATCTGCTCTGGTGATGGTATTGATACTCAGAAAAGGCATTACTGGTTGAAGTCATTTCATCCTTTTCAAATTGTTTCTTCATCTTGGCTAAGCCACCTGGCACTGTGCATACTTCAGATTCTTCCATGACCTACAGTGATTTAAGAGGACAACAGTTCAGTGTTTCATCTGTGTAGACAGTATGCTCAGGCTATTTTTGCCTTACAGATGACAATTATTGATGGATGGAACGCAAAAGAGATATTAACATAAACTGATTGTGATAGCCTTTATTTGAAACTAAACTGTTCAGTTGTTTTGCCACCTACCAGTTTTACACAATGCATCTTCAAAACACTGAGAAATATTACCCTGTTTCAGATAAAGTTTTATGTCTATATTAGGTTGAACACTGTGTTCCTCTAATAATATACTAGATGACATGTGGGTATGAGAATAATTAAATTAACTGTAACTCAAAGTAAAGCTGTCATTAAAATTTCAAACATCTGTACAGGCAACAGACACATTATCAAGAATGATTATTCAATTTTTTTTAATAACACTTAGTTTTATTTCAATTATCTTGGATGAACAAAATAAAGTGCCTTATGTAAGTGAGTTAAAACTATCAGTAAAAACTGAAGCTTTCAGAGGTACAGTGTAAGGTGAGTTTTGCATACATTACATTTCCCTCAATTCATTCCTGTTATGAGCTATGGTCACCCATTATCTACATTTTAATATAAAGAACCTAAGATTTAGAGATATGAAACAGCTTATGTTCTTTAATGCAGGACATTAAGTGAAGGCATTAAATCTGATCACACCGGTCTGTCTCAATCATAGCCTCAACAAATAGACAAAAACAGCTACTTTTCACTAGAACTGGCGCATCTCAATTTGGCTTTGAGCACTGGCCTGTCAGAACCAAGTATCATAAATAGGAGGTTTGAATAGAAGGACATATTTTTAGATGAGAAAACTGATCTCTGTACATAGCCAGGGAAACACCTTGCAGGGTACCAAGGAGCCCTGTCAGATTATAGGACTCACAGGGAAGTGCATAAGAGCCTAGGGCTTTCGTTTTGATGAATCAACAACTTCCATAGCCCAGCAGGCACTCAAGCCTAGATGGGATGCCAAGTGACAGGCAACCTGACCCCATATAAGCCCTCTGCCTGGGAAGCTTCTGGTTCTACATGAGAGAGGGTGGGGATTCAGTGACATTTCCAACTCCAGCAGGATTCCTGAGGTATGGTCAAGTGCTGACATAAATAGCCCCGGGAGCCTAGGACTGTACAAATCACAGGAGTCCTGACAGACAGATTCATATCCTGCTTACTCTGAATATCCAGGGTCCTGGCATCTTTACCCAAAACTCTTGAAAGTCTGTGAGAAATCCATCTATCTCAGGCACTGATGTGGAAGTGCTGGAGTCTGAACTTGTGCAGAGTTCTATGAGATCCTGTCAGACCCTGGAGAGGTTGCATTACCATAACAACTTTTCTCTGGCGTTGTACTTTCTTGGTCATTTCAGAATTGCTCAATGGGAAGGGAAATAATTGTATGCTTCTATGTATTCCTTGTTAAGATCAGGAGAAAGTAGGAGATCAATTTTGCAATATAAGAGAGTAAAGAAACAGAAATGTGAGTTTAGGCCACAATAGTTCTTTTAAACCCATCTACCAAGATTTTGAAAGTGGCCTCCTTAAATAGATCATATTGCAATTAAAATATAAGTTTAACTATTATCAAGAACCTTATTTAAAAACTATAAGCAATTCAAAATCATATACAAATTAATATTTTTAGTCTTAGTATTTATTTCAAAAACTGGGTATTCTTCAAAGAAGCATCGGTTCTCAGCCTGCTTCTTACCTACCACGTGGATTAAAATACGGCTATACCCATCCCTTTCCTCTGACATCTACTTTGGGAGCAAATACATACACAAGCGCAAAGAGCTGCTGAGTTTTCATAACCTTGCAAACATTACTACCCCTTCTTTGCTGTTGTTAGTATGACACACTGTAGCTGTTTGTCAAACTGAGTCAGATAGATCTCCCGGAAGGAGGATAATAATGGTGCTAAGGTTGCCTGCAGCTAACTAGTCTTGTAGAGGAAGGGCTATCTGAGTGGGACGGCAGGATTTACAGGTTTGGGTCCTATCTGGAGTGACAGCTACTTAAAGGATCATTCCAGTGGTCTCACAGTGTTTAGAGCCATGCTCTGAATGCTCCAACTCACCTGTATTACTTTTAATACCTCATAACTGAGATTTTGCCTTCGAAATAATGTAATGGATATGCCGATAATTATGAGTTAATTTAAATTCTCAATACTTAAAGCTAGGTAAATACATTACACAGTTGCCAACTTAAGATGTAAGGCCTCATCAATGAAAAAGAATAGTTCTGGGGTACTAAAGGGAAAGGGCATAATTTGGGAAGATAGACAGTGATTGTAATCCTAGATTTTATAAAAACCTAAGTTAAAGTTCCTGAAGCTTCTGTTTCATACACTGGACAGGGAAATAAGTCTTTTTTTTTTTTTTTACAGATTTATTGTGTGTGCTAATAAGATAAGGAGAGTAAAGCTGTCCTGGAGAATCTGGCATTTGATTTGTTGCTCTGTACACATGACGTCATTCTCTTTTCTAGGGCTGTCTGCAGACTGCTGCTGTTCCATGGGCATAGTGTGCCTCTTGAGCCACCAATGCCAGCTGGCAGCTAACACTATGGTAAACAGTTGGTCACTGTTAGCTGTGCGAGCACATTGGACTTGGTTTGGGCTGAATCTATGACTTCCAAATTTTTCACCTACAATGTTGGTGTCAACTGTGTAGAGAGAGAGTCACGAGTAGCCTTATTGGGCTAAGCTATGAAGCATTCAATGGCACTGACAAACAAGACCTTTATTCTACTTTGTTTATCTCTATTTACAAGGACTTTTTGAGCCTATAAATGTTCTTCTTCATTGTAATATTTTCTTTGTCATAATATTTGAGATCCCCTGAAGTTTGAGGGACAAAACTATCTCTTGTATGAAAACAGAACACTAAATACAATTAAAAGAGCATTGACCTCATGGATCTAGGAATTTAAATTCATAATTGTATAATCATTTGCACATAATTTTCACTAAATTTTTGGACTACAATATGGGCAGAAATAAAATCAATTATTATATTCCTTTATGTAGAAAATTTCCACATCTATTATTGAACAGAATTATTTAATTTACCCATGTCCATTTTAGTTAGGTCCTCAGTAACCTCCAGATACAAGACAGTATAGTCCATGGGCAGTTAATCAGACCCAACAGCAGCTAATTCTTCACTACCCATGAATTGGGGGCAGAAGTCCTTTCAGCTTCCAGTGAGAGCCGACTTGCAGGCAGGGCTTGGTAGTTCCACTTCATTTCTGATCACTATGATAAGAGCCTTGGGTGTACATGAACCATAAGAAGTGATTCTGGTTCATAGAACAGTGGTTGAAAACAGTAACCAAATGTGAAAATGATTGAAATACACTTCCTTTTAACTAAATCCTTGATGGGGAGGCTTTTCAACAAGAAAGAGTTTAGCATCATAAAGAGCTTTTTCTTTTTTTTAAGGTCAAAGGATATTTATCTTCATAGCATTTCATATTTTGCCCCTTTGCAGGTACAACAAGGAACAATGAGCAGTAGTAAATACATCACTTCATACGAGTGTACTAGGGCAGTGTTGGTCTTCCTAACAGCTAGATAATGGGGCAGGGGAGGTAGAATAATTGTAGCAAAAGTCAATAAATCACAAAATGTTAAGGCTAGAGGAAGACGAGTCAGTGGCTAAACAGAGTTTAACATCTTTATAGGGCCATTGGTAATAATTAGAATTTCTTTTGCATTGCAAATCGGCTGTGTCCCCATTTTTAGCGTTTTTTAGCACCATGGATACTACTAATCTGTTTTATAACATATTATCTAATTATGGGAAAAGATCTAAATCTCCCTAAGTAAAACCATTGTTTACTAAATAGCAAGTATTTAATGAGGCATTTTCTTATCTTAGAAACTATCTGATAGCTTACAATTTTTTCTAGGATTTTACACATTTCAGTGTTTACTGCTTCCCTTGTAATTTAGACTACTGTGTAGTGATGTTCTTAAACAATCCAGCAGAGGGTGCTCACTAGGAAGTCTAGCAGAAAGTGATGTGTTGAGCTGATACTGTGGGTTATGGAAGTGATCTAGTTACTTAAGTCACTTCTACACACCCATTCCAGATCTATGCAGTATCTAAAATGTATGTTAATGACTACAGAGAAACTTAAATGTCATCTGCAATTTCAGGGCTGTTAATGAGTTTGGCACAGTCAGCCCTGTCTCTAAATAATTTGTAAATGTTGAGTAGCTATTTTTAAATCCTACCTTTGGGAACCTCTCTCTTTCTGTCTCACTCAGTGTCTCTCCCTCTCATACACACACTTCATGGCTAATTTGGGGATTATAATTATAAAAGAATGTTCTCATATTTCATTAAGCTGAAGGGCACAGAATACAGAATCCAACCAATTCTTTTGAACATCACTTTATTATGGGTTGGCTCTAAAATTGGTGGTCTTTCTGAATCTCAGAGTTTCCCATAATCATAATTGGTTTAGTAAAGCGCCTGCATTGATAATCTCTCTCATTTCGTTGTTGATTAAGCCTCTCCTAATGGATTCATTGCATACAGAGAAAAGCAAAAGAAATTACACTGCAAGAGAATTTAAATGAATGATACACAAGACAGAGGAGGGCAGCATATAAGCCCACATTATTAAAATTTGAAATTAATTCTCAACCTTCCTGAGGAGAATAGCTATAGGTCAAGTGGTAATGATGACAATAATAACACATTTATGCAGTGCCTCTTGGCTTCCACATAAATTATGTCCCCGGTTCTTCCCCAACACCCTGTGTGGTAGACGGCTATTCCCTTTCCTCACTGTAGGAAACTGGAGCTCAGGGAGGGGTCAAGAGAATAGTTCAGGTTCATTCAACCATCAAACGGCGCACCTGCACTTCATCAGGCCAGAGTAGATTCACGTTATTTATTTATTTTTTATTCTTTGGCTCTTCGGTAAGAAATACCTTAATGCGTAGTACTATTATTGTTTTTCAAAAGTAAAGGAGAAGTATGTACATACAGCATGCATATCACCTCATGCAAAGTTCTGCAGAGCTGCTTACGTTAGCAGAGAAGCTGTGGGCGTCACCCCTGGAAACAGCTGCCTGGTATCTTGCCATCCGCTCCTTCAGGGAAAGCGCCTCGTCGGACTCGCCCTCACTCCCAGCAGTACTCGCTTCTCCGGGCTTTGTAAGGTTGAAGGTCACTGAAAACAAATGTAGCATTTTCAGACGGGTGTCAACTTGAGAAGAAAACAGCATCAACTTATGACCAGCGAGGGCTTCTAATGTGCTTGGTCTGCAAAGCAACAGAACACTTGCAGGGTTTCTCTGTCAATTTGTTTTCTCCAAGCTTCGGGGCAAAGCTGGAAAATGCCCATACAGAAGAATATTCTCATAGAACTATTATTGCCCATCCCTCCTTTCTGCAGTTACGATGATGAGAAATGATGATTTATTAATAGAGACATAATCTAAATAATTAACATTCTCCAAGCGTTATATGCCAAATTTATGCTGAATATTGTATAAACATCTCATTGGCTTCTCTAATAACTTTGTGGGTAGATGCTATTTCCTAAGGCTCACATGGGTGGAAAAAGAAGTACATAGTAGTTCAAACAACACCACCACAAAACTTCCCCAGAATCACATAATTCCTAAGGTGCAGGTTTGAGTACAGTTGGAATAAATATTGAGCAAGTAAAAAATTGTTCTTTGTATCATTTCTTATGCCTCAACACTGAAGAAGGTATATGTAGACAAACCCGAAGATTACAGACTGTAGATTCTGCCTTTTATTTGTAAAGGCAGATGCCACATAAGAAAGAGCGACAACATCATTAGAAGTAGCTCTGTCTGTCACCTGTGTCAGAGAGTTTGGTACTTTTCCTACTAAACCATCTACCAGGCCCAGAAGAGCTGAGCTGCACACCTGGTACCAGACCAAAAGACTGATTGCAAGTCTACAAATAATGGTAACCAGAAGCAGGAGAATCTTAGGGACTCTAAGCCAATCTAAGCACATCCTTAGGCATAAGACAGCATGCACCTAGTATTATCTTTCAGTGAAAGGAACATGAGGACTCTTGTGGTTTACTATTCACTCTAAGACGGTGTGTGTGTATGTATGTTTGTGTGTGTGTGCGTGCATGCACGTGAGTGTGCATGTGTGTGTGTTTGTGTCTGAATGCGTGAGTGTGTTTTACCCCTTAAGCACGTACCCCCATACTTCTTACTCTAAAAACTTATAGCTTCTGGAACAAAGAAGGTACAACTCTTTGATGTATTTTATCACATAGGTGGTTTGATATATCCACTCTGGACCAAGGTCTAGATCCCTACAAGCAATAATATGCCAACCCAGTTCCTCCTTTCGCTCATTCTCCTTGTCCATTAGCCTCCATATTAAAACATCTTATTGTGTGCTTCGCTTTTAACTTCTTGGCGTCTCCCAGATTTGTACACGATAGCTGACGAGCACAGTTTCTGTGGCTCAGCAATCCTTAGAACAACTTTCCTCTTAACTCTCTTTCTAGGTATTTGTGACTTCTTTGTATGTTTTAATGAAAGTATTTTGTTCAGCATGTTTTTAAAGGACAAACTATAGGGTATCAAGAAGCTGGATCCTATCAGCACAGTGATTGACTCTACCACACTGATACATGCACTAAGATCAGCGATCTTGAAATTCAACTGCCATCCAAAATCTTATATTATATAAGCCTGCAATATTTCTGACAAAAAGATTGCCGCAATCACCATTAAGTCTTTTACATGCTAAAGAAGAGATATCCTAAGTTTTTCATGTGTGTAAATCATCTTCACAGAAATCTTCTGTTGTATTCAATTACATTATTCTCAATTCACTGTGAATAAGAACATATAGACTTTTATAAAATATGAATCATTAAACATTTCTCATAATATAGACATTATTTTGTATACTGCTTACAATTATCACCCCTTTGGGATTAATTTTAGCCTAACCTGACCCAGCCTGTTTATCTTTGCTAAAATTTACAGATAGTGTTTATGTAGGAAGCATTCAATTCTTATCATATTTCACCTTCTAGGAAATGTTCAAGGTTATTATTAAAAAAAAAATCAGTGGCCCAAGGGTTCAGAGCATTGGATCTCATTGCCTCACAGACTTTTGGTCTGTGAAGAAACCACTGCCTCTCTGATGTGTTCTCCAACCTTTTTATCCCCATCGTTCATAAGCAACTGCAACTGCATCTTCTCTTAAGGACATGGAGTAGAAAAATCACAGTGAACCAACAGGAAACCATGATTCTTTCAAATCTTAGTCAACACCTGCTAGTTTCTTTATGGAGAAACAAAATGATACCGCTCCCCTTATTCTATAAGCCAGGCACCCGTTTCTCTTAACGTGGCAGTGCTAATGACTTCTGATATAGTACTTCAGGCTTGATCAGGCAGCTCTTTCCTTAGAGATGTGTGAGGAAGAGGATGTGTGGGTGAGCCACTGGATCTCACCCTTCCCTGCTCTAAAAACACATGGGCGTACCTGAGTTTAGAGAACAGCACCAATGAGTTTAGATTATTTTTCAAAGTAGAAGGTAGTAAAAAAAAACAAATAAATATGTTTGCTGTCTAATGGTAGCCGTGGAAAAGCAGAAAACGATGAAAATGGTTGCTGTATATAGGACAAGAGAACAAGCTAGAAGTGTCCCACAAAGAAGAGAAAATTCCAAACATTTAGACATACCCTGTTCGGAAGCCTCGTAAGTATTGACATCGCAAATGACTGTCTTGGAAATTTTCTGTCTATGTGCCTTAGAGGTAATTCATTGTGCAGATAAGTTAAGTTATAACCACTGAAGGAGGTTGGATCCCTTGTCGTTTCTTATGCTAAGGGCATTACTATACTTAGAATCCATCACACTCTAAGTACGCAGTTTCTTTTATTGCTTATACAAATGTATTGCCAATTCATTAAAACACTAATTCTTTATGTAGTATGATAAACCACGTAAAAAGAAATAACATACAGAGAAGTACTTTGAAAGAAAATTAAATATTAAAAAATACAATCTATCACAAAGACAAGTTTCAGATACCAAATGCAAGAATGCCTTTCTTTAAGTGTTCAATTTGTCTTAGGGAAAAGATGTGCATGATCATTTTTGAGATATAACTCATTCTATAATACATAAAACGCAAGCTATTATGTCTATTCTTGTTTATTACCTCCCAAAACATCATGCAACTAGAGGTTATATACATGTTTTTCTTTTACAACTTAAAAAAATGAAAAATCAATCAATTGACAATTTTTTCCCACATGACAGAAATTCATTATGCTTTTCTGAGTTTCTCTTTTTACAGAGAGTTAATGTTTGAGGCAGTTTTCAAAGTACAATGATGTTGTATGTGTGTTCTGTGAATTCTTTACCAACTACTCACGTCTGCACAATCAATCAAAGAAGACTGTGGATTTTTCAGTCTGTGTTTCTCAGAGGATACACAATACTGAATCTCACTGGCCAGACACTAACTATAACAAGGGGCAGGCAACGAGATTTTTATAGCCTGCATTCTCCTTCTTTCACAAGTATGTTGTCAAAGAAAGAGTACTTAACAATATTCACTGACTCCTATCAATAAGCATAATAAAAGGGTCATTCGCACATTTAGTATGAACTATCCTAGTATGAACTAAACACTTAGAAAGTTTCCAATTTAGAAACGGTTTATACAAGTTACATATTAACATAAAAATGACAAGTTATGGGCATGCCTCATCAATTATCTTAACATATTAAATGTTGTAAATTCAGTCAGATTATCTTTATACAGTAGCAATGTAAAATAAAGGTCAGCATCCTGATACATAAATCCAGGGTCAATGTGCTACTACTAAATGCTGCCAGAATCATAAAAAATGTCTGTACATAAAATGCCCAGTGTGGCTGGGTTCATAGGGACAAGTGCTTTGTCACTATCTCATTTATTAAGCCAGATCTTCTGTCAGCGTGTTTTCTAAATGTAAATATTTCTCATTGCTTTTGAAATATGAAAGGCACGTTTCCAGACTGTAGCTCTGGAAAAAGTCTTATTAAGAGGATGACTGGATAATTAAAAAAATAGATTCTATGAGTTGAAATACAAGCATTAGACATTAGACACTTTAAAACTTATTTACATATAACTTAAATGTATGTGAATCATGCTTTTTTCCTTTTGCCTACTAAACATGGGCTATGTGAAACTTTATAATATATTGAAATGTCACAGTAACACCCATTATTGTATACAATAAATACCAGCCAAGCCAAATTCTCAGCAAAGATCAAGGTGAAATCAAAAGACAAGAGAGCTTCGAGGTTAGAGAAAAACACCAGAAACATTAAGGTACTACAGGAGGCCATAGATTGAAAGCAAGTGACGTGTAAGCAACAGCATGAAAGCAGATGGCAGACCCAGAGAACAGAGAAAATCAGAGTCGTACACATCACAGTGTAAGATACAGTAGAGAAAATATATTGTTGAAAATGAAATTTTAATGTAAATGAAATAGTTACCATAACTCAGATGTCACCTCAATCAAACACCATACCATACCATACCATACCATACCGATTTATTGGTAAAAATTTATGAACATTTCAAGTTTAAAATACAATCAGAAATTATCCAGACATATGAAGAGATTCTATGATGAAAGAATAATATTCAGACACTATTTGATATTCCTTTTATACACTGAGCATTGTGAGGAAGTATATAACAAGATACTGGTTAATCAAAAATGCAGTTATGTGACCCAGAGTCTATGTGATTCTAAAATGATAACCATGAGAGAAAGAGTGAAAGCATCTGCATTAACGATAAAACAATAGCAACCAGTCAAAAACAAGGAAAGGCTCTTAGGTAATTCTTCCATGTGAAGATAGATATAAGACCAATTGTTAGTCATTGAATTGATAAGAGATTAAACTTTATATTGAAAGACAGGGATTAATAATAGACTCAGAACAAATGGGCAATAAATCTAATCATTTAGAAAGAAAATGTTGAACAACATATATTAAATATTAATAAAGAAAAGCTTTCTAAGCTATATTCTTGACAGGCAGAATCTTCATGGAAACAAATTATACTGAATAAGATAGAGGACCATTTTATGTGGATCTCCATGGGCTCAATATCACTGTACAGAAACACAAGATAACATCAGCAATAAGAAAATAAAAGAGACATTTAGGAATGGGTTCCTATAATTATCCCTTTTCATTTTGTCAGAGTAACTTACAAGTAAATGTTTTTAACAATGTAATTAATAAGGCTTACTTTAGTACATCTACAAAGAACATAGGGTGTCTCATTATCCTCCAGTGTTTGTTCACCTTCTTAGATAAAAAACAAACATTTATAGTGCCAAATGGTAGTGTGCTTATTCAAGCTGAGTTGAGAGCTTGCAGGAAGCATATATGTGATTGCGGGGGGGGCTTTTTGGGGAGAGCATCTGAAACACCTGCTGTGCTATGTTTGTGCATACGTGCATGAGAGAGAGAGAGAGAGAGAGAGAGAGAGAGAGAGAGAGAGAGAGA
>LOJH01015706.1:10549-23271 GCA_001685095.1 Ellobius talpinus | reverse complement strand
AGGAGCACCATGTCCGCGGAAGTCCCCGAGGCAGCGTCGGCGGAGGAGCAGAAGGTGAGCGTGCGGCGGTGGCTCGGCGGGCTGAGGAAAGCAGGTGTGGCGGGGTCCTTGGCCGGCGGGCCTGCGGGAGCGCGGCCCGACGGAGTCTTCCGCCGGAGGCTGCCTGGCGACACCACACGAGGCGGTCGGCTCCCCCCGCAGCCGGGGCCCCCGGAGGCTCGGACACCCAACGCTTCTCCCCGGTGCCTCGGTGTGTCACTTGAGTATGTGAGGGAGGCCGGCCTCGGGCCCATGCCAGGGACCCAAGTTTTATAGTGAGCTTTTAATTTTCTTAGGACGTTGGTTTCTCCCGGAAGCGCTCCGGACCACTTGTAAGCTTGCAGGTAATCCCCCAAGCGGTGTCTCCGTTCAAGGGGGCGATGCCGATCTAGATCAGGATGGTGAGCCGCGTGGCCCCCATGATCTGTGTCGGTAAAGTCCAAGTGATAGCGTCCACTTCCCACGACTGCTGTGAGGCCCAACCGAGATCATGGAAACCCAGCACAACTCGGGCTCACAAATGCTGGCTGCCGGGGTTTGCGCTTGACTAAAATTCGAGAATTGGAGCTTTGCAAATTTTCACTACTCAGGTATTTCTCGAAACATGGGGATGCTTTTGTCAGCTCATTTTTGTTTTCCCTGACGAAGAAAAATGAGCTAGCCATCCGTCTAGGAGTACGAGGCCTGTATGTTTATCTGGGCTGTTGCCTGCCCATTCCATCGTAGTTAATTGTTCCGATGCCTTGCCTTCCTGGGTACGTGGAATCAGTTAGCTAAGAAAGGAGAACAGTCCTTGGTCTCGTTTCTTACATTGTTTTAGGGAGAGTTCCCAACATTTTTTCTTAAAAAAAATCAAACTGCGCCTTTCATCCCAGCACTCAGGCAAAAAAGCAGGCAGATGTCTGTGAGTTCCCGGCCAGCTGGAGCTACATAATGAGACCCTGTCTCAAATTAATTAATTGATGATTAATAACAAGCTGCTTTAAATGAGATTTGGTCTACTGTTTAAACTTTCTTAGGGCTTATACTTAATGTTGCCCTGTAGATTAGTTCTCTGTGCCCATCCCGTATGTTCTTAAGCATGTCAACTTTTCCTCTGTAATTTCTTCCATGTAATAGTTCCGTTCTGACAGTACTTGTAAATTAACTGATGAAAAGGAAAACAAAGATAATAAAAACACCACGTTATTTGGTTGTATCCTTTGCAAGAAGAAAGATTTCTTCTCCCTTCCTCCTTCCCTTTTTCTTTCTGCAGTAGGGGGCCTCTGGGGCAGCCTAGGCAAGGGCTTTACCACTGAGCTCTATTCCTGGGGTCCCCTTCTGCTTTTGTGAGAACAGCAAGTGAGAAGAAAAGAGAATATGTGTGTGCAAGGCAAGCGCTTTACTGACCCAGCCCCTGCTCTGTCTTTTTGAGACAAGAACTGGTGTGGCTCAGGCTAGCTAGAGAGCATGGCCCTGAAACTATTGGTCGATTACCATGCTGGCCCTAACCTTTTTGTTTTTAGTTTTTAAATGATCTCACTAAGTTGCCCAGACAAGCCTTGAATTTGGTGATCCTCTACTCTAGGCTCAGACACCAAGTGACTCAGGTTACAAACCTGTGCCATGAGGGCCAGCTGAGTAATGAATTTTGGAAGCCAAAAAAATTAAATAAAATGCATACAGTTTAAGGTTTATAGTCTGAACAGTAATCTTAAATATTACCTGTTCATATTGTAAGCTTTGATGTATTCACAATTGTTTAGGATTTAGGAACTCAAAGCCTATCTCTGTCTTGTCTTAAATACACCGAAATAAATCTTGGTTTTAATTTAATACATAATGGTGTGGGAGGCAATTTTTTTTAATTTATTGTATGTTAGAGGTGTTGGTGTAGAGGTCAGAGAATAACCTGCAGGAGCTGGCTTTCTCCTTCTACCATGAGAACTCCAGTATTGAATTTGGGTTGTCAGCATTGGTGGCTAGAGCTCCCACCCATTGAGCCATCCTGCTAGCCCTTGTTTAATTATTTTTCAGGCAGGGGCACACTCTGTAGCCCTTGCTTGCCTTTGATGTGAAGTGCTCCTCTGGCTTTAAACCTCCCAAGTTCAAGGATTACAGTCCACCTGCCACTACACCCAGCTAAAATAATTTTGGGTGACAGGATTTGTTAGTATGTTGTCAAAGTTTGAAGTATTGCTTTCTAGGGTATAAATACAATACTTTTGATTAAAATAGCCTAATATAATACCTAATATCAAGGATAACTTTAATATTTTCTCTTTAAGCATTTTTTAGGTCTTTGTTTCTAGCTAATGTCATTAATATAAATTAGAGGGTGGTGGGAATGTGATGTCCCTTTTTGAATTGAAGAGTGGCTGTAGATTTTAAGTGCCTGAAGCATGAACACTATCCTTAAACAAGAGGAAAATATGCAAAGTCACTTCTGTGTTCTAGTGAGCCAAATCACCTGTTTCTTCTATTTGGAAGAACAGTTACATGACCTAAAAAGTTGATTATTGTCTCTGTTCCCA
The DNA here is from genome assembly GCA_001685095.1 of Ellobius talpinus. Classification (NCBI taxonomy): domain Eukaryota; kingdom Metazoa; phylum Chordata; class Mammalia; order Rodentia; family Cricetidae; genus Ellobius; species Ellobius talpinus. Next base: position 20,719 of record LOJH01015706.1, on the reverse strand, counting down.
TTTGACCTTTCAATTACAGCCAAAGTATTTAGTTAAAAATACTTTTAAGGTTTTGTGGTAGGTTAGCTTGTTGTCTTTAAAAGTTTAAGATAGTGGGGCCCTGCAAGGAGTAGGACAAGGTCACTGTTTCTACCCCTGATAAATGGCACACACTCATGTTAAGAGAAGAAATACACAGACCAATGGTTATAAAATTAGAAAGCAAATTTTTTAAAAGAGAAGGCAGATAGGCACCTATTTTTAATTAGGTTATTAATTAGATATGTGTGAGCATAAAAACACAGATATCTGTTTCTTTGTATCAGTCTTAAACAGAAACACAGCCTATGTATAAACTATTCATTATAGCTGGTATTGTGTTGAAACTAAATATATTGAGAAATGGTAGCTACTGTTAAAAGTTAACTACCCATTGGCCATATGATGACCAAGTTCTCCTTTTAATGTAAGCTATGAGGTCATTTAACTATTTAGAACTGAAGATAATTTTAAAATTAGTTCTAGCTAGGCATAGTGGTTCACACCTAATAATCCCAGCAGTCAGGAAACAGAAGCTGTCCAGTATAATACAGTGAGCCCATGGTGATAAAGCATAGAAACTTTAACTTTGATCCACTTTAAAAATATGAACAAAACTAAATACATAATGTTTATGTGCGTTGTGGCTCAGGTTGGGTTTTTTTGTTGTTGTTTCTTTAAGATGCCAGTAGCAGGGTTTCTAGAGATTATTTTACTCAGGCTAGGTGAAGTGTCTTAGAAAGACTGACTAGCTGAAGTAGAGCTCCCAACTGAAATATTCTATTAAAGAACACCTGGCCAGGCTGGAGAGGTAGCTCAGTTAAAGAGCACTGGCTGCTCTTCCAGAGGAACTGGTTGTCTATTCTCAGCACCCACATGGTGGCTTACCACCATCTGTAACTCCAGTTTCAGAGGATCCAGTGTCCTCTGCTGACCTGGGTACATGAGTAGTATACAGACATACATGCAGACAAAATACACAAACTTAAAAATAATTATTTTTTAAAAAGATACAGGCCAGGTGTGTAGCACACACTTTAAATCCAGGACGCCGGAGACAGAGGCAGGCGGGTCTCTGAGTTTAAGGCTAGCCTGGTCATATAGTGCATTCTAGAACAGCCAGAGCTAGGTAGAGAGACCTTATCTCAAAAACAAACAAGCAACCCCCCCATACAAATATATATAAAGGCCTGGTGGTTTTGTGCATGGTGTAAAAAGAAGAGAACTGTTATATAGATTTGCAGTGAAAAACCTCCTGTTCTCTCAAGGGCTGCCTGTTGGTGGACTGGGGAGGGGGAGTGACCTTGCACAGTCCAGGCTAGGGGTAAGCTTATCTTCCCAACTGTCTGCCACAGGATGAAATCCAAGCTCATCAGCTCCTTTCATCACATTCTCTTGCTTCATCTCCTCTTGCCCACCCTGTTCCATTCTCTTACTAATACTTCTTCCATCCTTAGACAAAACCTGCTTGCCTACATCTTTATGTGCCTAAATCCTACATGCCTTTTCTTTAGTCAGAGTTATGCTTGGTTACATGTGGCAGGATTATGAATCTAATAGTAGTTTAAACAAGATAGAAGTTATTTTTCTCTCTTGACAAAGAAGCCCAAGGACTGGGATAGTGGTTCTAAGGTTTTCAAAAACCTTATGCTCTTTGTTGCTGCTTCACCATTCTTAGCACCTCAGTTCTTACTGCAGTATGGCTGCTTCAGTTTCAGACATTTTAAGCTCATTAAACCATGAGAAAGGACACAGAGGGCAAAAACTGTATTCTCTTCTTCGTGGGAGGCTTCTTAAATCTTGCACATGACATTTATCTCTTATCGGCTGTTTGTTTTAATGTGTATGGGTGTTTTGTCTGCATGTATGTCTGTGTATCTGTGTGCTGCTTGGTGCCCTGGAAGGTCAGAAGAGTGCATCAGATCACCTACCTGGGACTGGAGTTAGAGACCATCTTGAACCACCTTGTATGTGCTGGGAGTTGAATCCAGGTCCTCTGGAAGAGCAGCCATTGCTTTTAACCACGGAGCCATCTCTGATGTCTTCTAATGACAATACATTTTCCTGAATACCCCTAATCATATGTGTAACATGACTGTTTCCTTATATCAGTGTTTAGCAGTACATGTAAATTTGCCGCCCCCCTCAACTCCCTGTTTTTAAAAAATTCTAGTTAATTTTGATCTTGATATTTTTTGGTAGGCTTAATAATGTTCTTTTTTTTCTATCCAGACAGATTTCTCTCTTGTTTGTCCAATGGGGTCTCCTATCCCAGACTGGCCTTGAACTAAAAGGGTAGTCAGGATGAGTTTGAACTCCTTACCTCATTACTTCTACCTCCTGAATACTGGGGTTTCAGTCATGTCCCATCTTGTGGTGCTAGGGAGGAAACTCAGAACCTTGTGAATTACATTTCCAGCTCTACCAGCTTGTTAGATTTACTTCTGTAGTATGTGTAAGATTTGTACTTTGTAACTTAGATTCCTGAACCTATTAATTCTGTGGCATCAAATATTCTCAAGCTGATGGTAAATCTATCTATGTAGAAAGTTTCTTGGTTTTTATGGATGCAGTTGAAAGACATTGTCCTTCTGGAGACTTACTGTCATTGAATGCCAACACACAGACTTGTACCTTCTCATCATAGGGTACCATGGGCACTTGCCATCCCATGCCCGCCATGGGAACTGCACAGAGAGCAGGGCTTCTGTATTTCTGTGTGTGTGTGTTTTTTAGCTCGCTTTATTTGTTTATTATGTATGCAGTGTTCTGCCTGCATGTATTCCTGCAAGCCAGAAGAGGGCACCAGATCTCATTACAGATGGTTGTTAGCCACCGCGTGTTTCAGTCCTCTGTGAGCCATCTCTCCAGCCTGTTTTGTTTGTTTGTCAGTTTGTTTTGAGTCAGAGTTTGTGTAGCCCTGCCTGTCCTGGAACTAACTCTAGTTCAGGCTAGCCTCGAACTCAAGAGATCCACCTTCTCCTGAGATTAAAGGCATGCCAGTCACCACCTGGCTTTCCTATATATTTCTAATAATACTTTTGTCTTAGTATCTGTTACTCAAGTTGGTGCACTAGCATTTGATTAGGGCTTGTTTAATATGTTATTTCCCCTGTTTATTTTCTACCTGTCACTTATTTTTAAATTTTACTTGGTAAGTGACTAGTTTTTGTTGTTTCTTATTCTGTCTCTGAATTTTTATCTGTTCATTTATTTGTTTATTTTTGGCATTTTGAACAGGCTGTCCTGGAACTTGCTATGTTGACCATGCTTATGGACTTGGTGGCAATCCTTTTGGTTCTGTCTCTCGAATACTAGGATTACAGGCATGACTGTCTCTCTTGGCTTCCAGCTACAGATTTAAATGGACAGGTCCATCAGTCCTTTTATGGTTATTGTGATCATTGACATTTTCAGTGTTTTTTGTTTGTTTTTATTTTTCATCTCACCTTTTTTCATTTTGAGCAAATCATGTTTACTTTGTCCCTTTGTTATGGTGCTATGTGGGTAGTATCTAGTCCCATTATTATTTTATTAACTTTCCCCATTGATTTTCTTTTCTTCACTACTAAACTACCAATTTGGAAATGTTATGCTTTATTTTTGTTTAGTTAGCCCCATTTAAAACTTTATTATGCAAGCCAGGTGGTGATGTCACATGCCTTTAATTCCAACACTCAGGATGTAGAGGCAGGCAGATCTCTATGAGTTTAAGGGCAGCCTGATCTACATAGCACAAGTGCCAGGACAGCCAAGGCTACACAGAGAAACCCGTCCTGAAAAAAATAAAAGATCACTTATGTATTAATTTATTTTCTCATGGCTCTGACTCAATATCTGATAAAAAAAAAAAGTCGCTTAAAGGAAGGGTTTACTTTTGCTCAGAGGTTGAGGATATACTCCATGATGGCTAGGAATGTATGGTAGCATGAGCCAGTGCATCTATAGCCAGGAAGCAGAGATGAATGTTGGTGTTCATCTTTCTCCCTTTACCCTCTTCTCATATTTTGTGTGTGTGTGTGTAAGTGCACATATGAAGTCCAGAAGAGGACATCACATTTTTTGGAGCTGGAGTGACAAGTGTTTGTACAATGTGTGCCTTATTACATAGGTGTTAGGATCCAAACTCCAGTCCTTGTGATTGTATAAACTTCTCTTAAACCATTGAGCCATCTCTTTAGTCCACTTCCTTTTTAAAATTCAGTCTAGTGCCCCAGCCTATAAAATGATACTGACAACATCTAGGGTAGATCTTGCTACCTAATTAACCATCTATAAACTCCCTTACAGATATACCTAGAGATTATGGTTCCTATCATGTTTTGACAGTCAGTATAAAGCCATCACGACTTCCACATTATAACATGTAAATTAAAAACACTATCCTGTTGTATGTTTTTCTTTTTTGTCTCGTTTTGTTTTTGCGGCACTTGGGATTGAACCCGGGGCCCTGCCCATTCTTGGCAAGTGCTCTATACTGAGCCACACCCCAGCCCTTTGTTGCCTACCTCCTTCCCTCTCAGGTGCAGGAAATTGTGGGTCTAGGGCCTCTGCTCTCTGACACAGGCGACATCCCTGGCCCTGAATCTCTCCCTTTACCCCCTCCTGCAAAAGACATGTAGGGTATAAATATTTGATGCATATGTAACTTATTTTTTTGTTTGTTTGTTTTATATTTCATTCTCTTTATCTCAAATCTTTTTCTCCCTTCAGTTTGTTTTCTTTCTTAGCTCAATTAAATGTTCGGAAATGTCTTTGATGTTCAAGAACCTGTAATCATAGCAAATTCTGTCTGCTTCCATTTTTAGCATAACTACAGGTATAAATTATTCCACTTGACTTTTATTAAGCATCGTATGAAGAGGACAAGAACAAAAGCTACTTGACATAGTTCAAACAGAAAGGAAATGGTTTGGGGTGCTAGATTACAAATTTTTGAAAGGGTTGGAAGGACAGAGGGAGAAATAAAGAGATGTTTCCAGAGGCAGGGATTGAAGAATGTCTCTGACTGTAGGAGTAAGTCCTGTTTGGAGCCTGCCATCTTCTACCCCACTGCCATGTAGCTGCTACAAGAACCCCTGATTATCTGTGAATACCCCACTGGAGGAACTCACAGGGGCCTGCTGCTCTGTAGCAGCATGATCAAGAGAAGAATGGGTTCTTTTCTCCCACACTTTTTTTTTAATCTGTTGTGGCTACCATTGGCTACCTCATTGGAATACATTTTGGAAAATGTAGTTTTAGCTTTCTGTTTGTACTGTTTGGGGAAGCATGTAGAGCAGAACAGTAATGGCTAAATGCCAGCAGCCACAGCATCCCACCCCCATGCGTTTATATCGATATAAGCAAATCTGTAGCTGTCTTAGAATGTTAGTGAAAGTCCAGCAACTTGGAGTTATTTAATGTAAGGTCCTAAAACTTCTGCAGTAGATTAAGAATGGTTTTGTATGGTTCATGAAAAGTTTTGTGGAAGTCTTGATAGTGCTTCATTTTGTTTCAAAGTGTAGTTTAGGTCTGTCTTTTCATATCTTTCCTTCTCTTATTGAATACAGAAAGTTTGACTTCATCTAGGAAATTGTACTAGCAGCACTTATTAATAATGTGTTACGTATTGGCAAGGACATTCAAGAATTAGATTCCCTCTTTCTTCTCCACCCTTCACTTCCTCTCACCTCTCTTCTCCCTGTCATCCTCTCCTTGTTTTGAGATGAGGTCTCATTGGTCTCAAACTTTTGAGGTCCTAGGTTCAAGTAGTTACCAAAAGAAGTGGGTTTGGGGTGTGTGTGTGAGAGAGAGGGGGGGGAGAGAGAATGTCTCGGTGTAGATGTGCTTCTGGAAATGGATATGTAAACCACCAGCCTAGCCTCATATTTTTCTTGTGGGTGCATGTGTGCTACAATATACATGTGAAGGTCAGAAGGCAACTCTCAGGACTTGGTTCTCACCAACCACTATCAGAGACAGAGATTAAACTCAAGTTGCCAAGTTTATGTGGCAAGCTCCTTTAGCTGCTGTGTAATCTTTCTGGCCCAAGAAAATCTGATTCTGTGGCTTGAAAATTCTGGGACTAAAGGACAGCAGTTGCCTTTGGCTCCTTTTCAATAGCAATGTTTAAAATGGGCTAACTGGACAGGGAAGCCCAAGAGTAATAGGTTCTTGCATCCAGTTTTGCTTTGAAATTGCAGTTCTGAGAATGCCAGTGGATTGCAGATTTGTGTAGTGAAGGGTGAGCAGCCAGCCACTAGATGTCGCTAAGGCTCTAGCACACCTTGCATTAAACTGCATACCTTATTTTTGTCTTAGCGTCTCCAGCTTTACATAAGTGCAGTATCTTCATATCTTTACCTAATTAGATTCTACACTTTGTGAGACAGAAATCATGCATAAAATTAGGAACTACCCCAGTCCTCAGGAAGCAGAGGCAGGTGGATTTGAGTCCAAGGCCAGCTTGGTCTGCATAGTTCCAGGATAGCCAGAGCTACAGAATGAAACCCTGTCTCAAAGACAAACATAAAACTCCTTAAAGAATGATGATATTGCAGTTAATTTTTGTTTTTACTTGGGCATACAACTAGACTTGCATACCAGCTGAAGTAGTGGGCTTATGAAGGCTTAGCTTTTAAATGTGACAGTAACAAACAGCATGTTGATATGCTTACGCACTGAGAGTTCCCCGGGGTTTGTATTGTATACCTCACATTTGAACTTTTGAACATACCATTCTTAAATGTAAGGACTGGAAAAATCATTATTTAGAGTCTTACCTGTGCTGAATACACAGGTAAATTTTGTATGAAGCATATGTGTGAATGGCCACAGTAAAAGATTGGAAATCAACATAGATACATGAAACTGCAGCCTAGAAGGTAGAAGTAGGACATCTGAAGCAGAAGAGGCAGGTTTATGTAAAGAGATTAGAAAACAAAGGGTATCTGCCATTAGCACCTTTTCCCTCAAAATCCTCTAAGACATAAACGAGGTGCATAAAGGAGTTATTGAGGGCCAAGTGTTGATAATACAGAAGGGAACAGAATATCTATAAATGTGATTTTGAGGAAAATCTAAAAAAAAATGCATGAGATTGAAAAGTTCCTAAGTAAGTTATTTACTTGCTATGTAAGAACAGTTGGCTTGACATTTATAGATTTAGCATTTTGGCTATTTTTACTTCACAAATAACCTTAGAGATTCAAAATGAGCCAAAGTGAGGTTTTGCCATTCAGAATGAGTCTGATAGCTAAAATTGCCCTTGCCAGCTGCCCAACCTCCCATAATAGGAGGCCTGTGATTTTCTTGATTTATTGTTTCTGACGTGATATGATGAATAAATTCTTTTCTGTAGAGATAGCATTTTGAAGAATGTGGGCTAAATCAAGGTAGGTTTTGAGAAAATGATCTTCAGACAGTGACAGGACCAGAGGTATAACCAAGTGCCCCCAAGTTTAATCCTTAGCCCGGGAGGGGAAATTTAATGACAGTCGTTTTAGAAAGCACTTTGATACCTAAAAATATGTGATCTCTTCGACATGGATGGAATTTGCCTTTTGTTGGTAGGAAATAGGGACTCACTGTAGGCTGGCCTCGAACTTGATAGTCTTCCTGCCTCAGACTCCTGGGTACTGTGATTAATGGCATAATCTCTCACATCCAGCCAGATGTGAGGATTAGTGAACATATTTTTCTCCTTTACAGACTTCAAGGTCTTCTGAATTCATTTAGTTAGGAAAAGCATGCTGGTATTTGGGCAGCTATTAATGTCTAGTAAAGAGTCTTAGGAGTTTAAAATTCTACATGATTTTGAATAAATAGGAAATCAGAAAGGCCTTAGATTGTGGTGGTATTAAGAAGATTCTGTAAATATAGACAGAGAACTGAAGAGTCCATAGAAGGAGACTAACTATAAATGTATTATACATGACTGAAAGTGACTGCAAGCCTTGAGAGCTGAGCTGTCTCGGTATTTTTATCCAGTGTGTGGGGTGTTGAACATGCATCACAGCTATAATAGAGGTGTCACATGGGACATTTGAGAAGGAAGACAGAGGCGCTTAGAAGGTTCCTCTGCTTGATCTCTTAGTCAGAGGCTGGATTACTTGGCATTCAACAACGAAAGTCAGAATCCAGATATTAAAAAGTGAATTATTTTCAAATCTGAGTTTTAATAGAAATAATTTACTTGAAATTATTTCAGGAAATGGAAGATAAACTAACTAGTCCAGAGAAAGCCGAAGAAGCAAAGTTAAAAGCAAGGTACCCACACTTGGGACAAAAGCCTGGCGGGTCCGATTTCTTAAGGAAGCGATTACAGAAAGGGGTAAGTTGTTGAGTTATGTCTTCCCTCACAAGGAAATGAGTTCAGTGTGCTGACAGGCTGTGGGGTGAATGTCTGCATTTTTATCTCTGTATTTCAGGTGCGTGTCTTTGTCAATATTTTACATACCTCATACCATGAATATGTATGAAAAGAATCAATTATAATGTTTTAAATTATAAATATTTCAAGTATGTAGCATAGTACAGATAATAATGTAATAGAAGTCCTGTAACCACCACCTTCATTTACTATTGATATGTTGTCACCTTTGTAAGAAACTAATTGTAGGCATAATTCAAACCTACCCTGTATTTTCTCTATGACCCTTCTCCCTCTTCAGAAAGAACCAATGTCTAGAAACTGGCGTTTTTACCCTACCTTTTTACTAAAGCTTTACTTTTACCTTTTTACTAAAGTTTTACTAAAGCTTACCTATTAGAAAGCAAGCCCCACATAACATCCAGAGGCTTACGATCCTTTACAAAATAATCTAATTTGCTTCATAGTTCATTTCTTTAATCCAATTTGCACATTATAATCTTAGTAGTTCAAATTAATGAAAACATTTCATTATCTCTTAGCATTGAAATCGTAGTGCTACTCGTTTGTTTCTAATTTTCTCTCAACTCCTTCCTTCTGCTTGAAAAAAATTAGAAAATTAGGACTAAAGCACATTTGAATTCTTTATTATATGAGGATCAGAGAATGAATGATGAAGTATATGTGGAAGACAATTACTTATTGTAGAAGATGCTAGATTTTTATATTTCTCTTTAAGTAAATACCTTAAGTGTATTGGTATCTGCTGCTTATATATAAAAAACAAGTCTGTGGGTGTGCACCATAGTAACATATGGACTATTTTCTCAACTCTGAACTCCAAAAGTGATTTTTAACAAATGATTTTTAAAGATACCAACAAATAACGTGTTTTTTAACTTCTGAAATGAAAGGATTCACTTTCAAATAATATATAGACAATTATGTTAAATATAGAAAAATGTTAATTTTCTGTGCCATAAAACAGAATCTAGTAGGGAAATTATTCCAAATATCGGGACCTTAAAAAACATTAACATGACTCTAAATAAAGGAATTTAACAGGAAATAATGACTGTTTACATGCATGACAGAAATCGTACTAACTTCAGCCAAAGTGGGAAAATACTTAGAATAATTCCTGCTGTTGAGCTTGAAATTAAATGTAACTAATAGATAACTTGTTTTGTATAAACATTAAAATCATTACTCTTAATTTTCAAAGTGTTTTATGGAAGATTTATGGAAGTATTTACATTGACCTCTTATAAATTAATTTTAGGATATAATTCAGTATGAGAAAAATATCTTCAAATTTGAAGCTTTTTTCCCCCTCCAAAGCTTTTACTATAATTAGAAGCAGCCTTATTGTTCATCATCAGAGAAATAGTAAGTTATAATCAGTCAACAAAATAGAATATGTGGTTATATAAAATCATGATTGTAAAAATCATGTAGTGGGTAAATAGAAATCTCACAGTGAGAAATGCACTCATTAGGAATCTAGCTGTGCAAAATGTTCATGTACTGTCTGCTTACAGTACTGTACGATTAGGTGTATTTTCAGCTATGACATAATCATGTATAATCCTGGGCATCAAATTCATGTTTGCACTTGACTGGTTATTAGTATTAGTTAAGAGATGGTTTCTCCACAGCAGAATTAATATATCTTTTTTTCTTTTTTTATTGAGCTATATATTTTTCTCTGCTTCCCCTCCCTTCCTCTCTCCTCCCCTTCTACCCTGTTCCATGATCCCCATGCTCCCGATTTACTCAGGAGATCTTGTCTTTTTCTA
>LOJH01015705.1:6665-28154 GCA_001685095.1 Ellobius talpinus | reverse complement strand
CACACACACACACACACACACACACACACACACACACACACACACACACAAGGTCTTACTTGTTTTATTCCCTGGTTGGCCTAGAACTCTCTATGTAGATCAGTATGACCTTGAATTCACAGAAATCTGCCTGTCTCTGCCTTTGCTCAGCTAAAAATGAATTCCCCCCTTTAAAGATTTGGTTTATTTTCTTTTCTTTGACACAGAATCTAACTATGCAACTCTGGCTGTTCTGGAATTCACTATGTAGAGCAGGCTGGCCTCACACTCAGCCTCTCAAGTGCTGTGAATAAAGACATGTATTTCTACACCCAGCTACTTTTTATATCATGCATATACACCAGTGCCTGCACATACACATGCACCAGGGGTATGCAGGTGGCTAGAAGAGGGCAGTACATTCCCTAAAACTGGAGTCACAGGCAGCTGTAAACCACCCAAATAGGTGGTGGGAAGTGAAGCTAGGTTCTCTGCAACACCAACTGCTGGGCTGGAGATGGTACTAGGTTAAGAGAACTGGCTGCTCTTTCAGGGGTCCAGAGTTCAATTCCCAGCAGTCACATGGTGGCTCACAGACATTGATGATGAGAACTGGTGCCCTCTTCTGGCATTCAAGCACATATGCAGGCAGAACATAATTTTTTAAAAAAGATTCTTTTCTTTGAATTCAATTATAACTTAGTTAGGCAGGGTATAATAATGCTGATAATCTCTATAATAAAGGAAGCTGAGACAGGTTTTAATTCAAGACCAGTCTGGGCTACAGAATGAGACCCTGTCTCCAAAAAAAAGAAAGAAAAAAGAAAGAATAGAGCAAACAAACAAGTAAACTTAAAAGCTAAAATGATCTAATTAAGACTGAGTAAGGGTACAGTAAGACCTGTTTCAAAGAGCAACAAAAAGAGTACGCAACAGGTCTGAGGACACAGCTCCTTAGCATTGCACAAAGCCCTGGGTTTGGCCTCTAGCATCACATAAACTTGATATACTGCTAAAGGGCTTGTAATCCTAGAACCCTGGAGGTGCAGGCAGGTGAGCAATTAGTTTAAGGTTATTTTCAGATATATAGCAAGTCTGCAACCATTCTAGGATACATGAGACCCTGTATAAAAGGGGGGAGGTGAGACAGACAGCTTATAGACTAAGTAAATCTAAATATTTCATAACTTATGGGTAATTATTATTGGTTGTTCATCTTGGTTTGCAAATATTCTTGGCAAAAGCAACATAAGAGACAAAGGGTCAAGAAGCAGAGAGCTATGCTGAGTTCTTTCTCTCTGGTTCTAACCAGAGCCCAGATCATAAAATGGTGCCATCCATACTCAGGTAGAGTCTTTCCATCTCAACTAACCCTATTCGGAAAACCTCTCACAGACACGCACACAGGCCGGCCAACCTGATCTAGACAACCCCTCACCAACAGACCCTTCCTCGGTGAATCCAGACCCTGCCACAACTTAACAAATGAAATCAACCCTCATATCACCTGTCTTGGTCAGAAAGTTCTAAAAACAAGAAACCAACTAGTAAGTAAAACCTGTTTAGAGCTACCTTTAATCCATCCTAGACACAGTTCAGTGAAAGGAATTTTACCTAGTAGTAAATTTTACCTAGTAGGAACATTTTGGGGGAAATCAATCCACTCTTTTAAAAGCTTTACTTATTACTTACTATTAATATTATATATATAATATGTATTTTTTATTTTTTATTTCATGTTTGTGTGTTTGCCTTTCTAAGTTTATATGCACCACATGCATGTAGTAGCCTGCAGAGGCCAGAAGAGGCATCAGATTCACTGAAGTTGGAATTACAGACAGTTGGAGCCCACCAGGTGGGAACCAAACCCCAGTCCTCTGCAAGAGCAGTTAACATTCTTAACGACTGAGCGACCTCTCCAGCAACAACTCTCGTTTATAGTACAATAAGAAATGTATATTATTATCAACGTGATTACTTATAAAAAAAAGAATTCTGACAAGAAGTGGAAAGGAATAATTTTATAATGCAGGGTAGTTTATAGGGAAGACAACTCTAGGAACAGTTTAAGACTGACTTAGAAGACTGCATAAGGGTGACACAATTCTCAATCAAAGAAAATGAAAGCTATGGCAGTTTTTAGGCTAGAGGTTAGGACAGAAACTTTTCTGTTTTTGTTAAGGTTCTACTGGTTCCAAAGACTCACTTGATGCAAGTGGAGATTTCTCCCCAAGTCCAAGGAATCAGAAAATATATATTTATTTCATATGATGTGAACAGTGTCTGAATTTTAAGTTTGTTTTTGGTTAACTCGGAGCCTGACAATAAAAGGTGCTTGGCATATGTGATTACAGTAACACTTTTTTTGAAAAAATATTTTATGTGTATGGGTAAGAAGGCATCAGTTCTTCTGGTATTAGTGTTATAGAAGGTTGTGAGTCACCATGTGGGTGATGGGAGACAAACCTCATTCCTTTCAAAGAGCAGTCATATATCCAGTCCCAACATTAAAAGAAAAAAAAAGGTATAACCAGCAACACTATTTTAAAGTTTTAAAATATGATGGGGAGGGGGAAGTGGAAGAGATGGCTCCAGTATAACTCCAGTTCCAGGGGATCAATGCCCTCCTCTGGCCTTCTCAGGCACCAGGCATGTACACAGTGCACAGGCATACACACAGTTGAAATATCCATACACAAAATAAAATGTCCTGGGAGTTACCAACAAATACCCTGGGAAACTCACACAAATCAATCCTAGAGAATAATTTATGTAAAGAAAATGATGGGGCTGGCCATGCTGGGAAATCCTTCATATGCATGGTAACAAAATATTTTCAAGGGGCTGGAGAGATGGCTCAGTGGTTAAGAGCACAGACTGCTCTCTAGAGGACCCAACACCTACATGGCAGCTCATAACTTTCTGTAACTCCATTTCCAGGAGACCCAACACCCATGGCAAAAATATCAATGCACATAAAATTAAAATATATACATACAGCACCAGGCAGTGGTGGTGTACACCTTGAATCCCAGCACTAGGAAGACAGAGGCAGGTGGATCTCTGTGAGTTCAAGGCCAGTCTGGTCTATAGAGTAAGAACTAGTATATATAGGCCCCAAAGCTACAGAAAAACCCTATCTCGAAAAACCAAGACCAAACCAAACTAAACAACCATATAGTTAATATAAATAAATAATAAATATAAGGTGTGCGTGTATGCATACACACATTCCCACCCTAAGTGTGTAAGCAGAGGTTAGAAAAGGGCCTCAGACAGCCTCCTCTACGGTTCTTTACCTTATTTTCATAAATAAGTCCCACACTGAACCAGAAGCTCATTTATTTTGCTAGGCTGGCTGGCAGTGAGCTCTCTGGATCCTCCTGCCTCTATCTCTTAGTGTTGGGGTTATGGGCATGCCTGGTCATGCCCAGGTACTCATGTCTCACAAGCACGCACTCAGGACTGAACTACTACCTCTCCAGTCATCCACCTTACTTTTTAAAGACAGTCTCTACTAAACCTGAAGTTCAGAGTTTTGGTTTGGCTGGCTGGCAGGAGAGGTTCCAGGACCTGCCTGTCTCTACCCAACATTAGGGTTAGAAGCACATGTGGACACACCCAACTTTTATGTGGGTGCCGGGAATCAATTTGAACCCAAGCCCTTTTGCTTTCACAGCAAGAACCTGTATTTGCTAAGCCATCACCTCAGCTGCGCCCCACTCAGTAAAATTTCCTTTAAAAACAATGACATCTAAGTGCAGTGATACTCGCTTATCATTCCAGCTACTTGGAAGGCGGAGGTAAGACGATTACTTGGGCCTAGTGAGGCTAGCCTAGAAAACAGAAAGACTTCCAGAGAGGACACTGCGGTCAGAATGTGAAATAAATATTAAAAAAAGACGAAATAGCTTTTTTTCTGATATGCAGAAGAGGAAAAATTCATTACCGTGACACATTACAGGGGATGACTTTTTTTTAACGTTTAAACAATGATATATTGTGGGGGTTAATATATATGGATACAAAACAGTTATAATATTCCCTGAGAGCATCAAAATGTACTGTTGTAAGGGTTCACCACTCGAAGGCACATTTGATACATTAAAATATATACCATAAAGATGTCTTTGAAAAGAGAAAGCTGCTAAGAAATGCTTGGTTGCTAATATGGCAGTAGTCAATTGAGTTTCTCTTAATGCCCAGAACCCATCTGTGACTGGTTATCTGGAAAATGGGGTCTCCACAGCTGTAATCAAGTGAAGATGAGGTCATAAAGGTGGGTACTGACCCATCCAGTATGATGGAAAACCTAGATACAGACATGGTCTTGTCAAGACAAAGGAAGACATGAACTATGCTGTCACAATCCAAGGATGGTCTAAGTAAGGAAAGATCCTCCCTATAGACTTTGGTGGGGAAATGTTCCTCCCAATACCTGATTTCAAACTTACATGTTTTAAAGCTGCAGAGATTGTTAGCAACATGGGAAGAAGGAAAAAGAAAAGGAAAAGGAAAAAGGAAGAGAATAAATTTGGTTTAAGATACCCAGTTTGAGAAACAGAGTGAGTTAACACCTGGTCAAAATGCTTTAGATGACAAGTATTTCAGATTTCAGCTAGTTCGGATTTTGAAATATTTGTATAAAAATCCTTACTAGTTAAGCATTCCTGATTCAAAATGATAGTATCTGAACTATTCCAAAATCTGAAGCCTTTTATGTAACACTGGTGTTCAAGGTCTTGTATTTTAGAGAAGTTTGGATTCTCAGATCAGGGCTCAGTCGGTGTACTTCACTACTTGTAGCTTAGGAAAGTGATCTTGTCAGGACTCAGGAGGCTGAGGCAGGAGGTCTGCTGCCAGTTTGAAGCCAGTGTGGGATTCATAGTGAGTTTCTGACCATCTAGGGTCACATATCAAAAAACAAAAAGGGAAAAACCAAACAACAAGCAAAGACCAGTAACAACTGCCTGCCCTGCAAAATAAAAAAAACCCAAATCCCACCACTCAAATAATTCTTTTAACAGGACCCCTGGCAACCGCTCCAACATTATAGGGATAGTGATTTCTTTTAGATAGTCAAGACTGCAGTCAGTGACAGTCTAAAGTTTGACTTTATGACCCATGTACTGAAATAAATAATGGGAGGAGAATAAAATCTAATTTGCCATGCGTGGTGGCAGACATCTTTACCCAGAACTTGGGAGGCAGAGGTAGCCAGATCTCAGCCTGGTCTACATACTGAGTTCCAGGACAGCCAAGGAGTAAAGAATACAGAGACTCTGCCTTAAAAACAAAACAAGCAAAAACTAACAAACAAACAAAAACTTTTAAAGAAATAGACATCATAACAAATACCTTAGACACCATAATAAATACCTTGTTTGTGGGCCAGAACTTTGCGTTTGTGCGACAAGAATTGGAGTGACCTCTCGACTATTTCCACTCTGTGAGAAGACAGACTTCGTTCCAGTTTGACCCATTCTGGCAACAGACTGTAAAACACAAAAAGTCTAAGGTTTGTGATTATAGATTGCACTGTAAGCAGCAAAAGACTCACTCTATGATGTTCCTATCTGCATGTTCTCAATGAAAACAGCTCAGGATATGTGTCATCTTAAAACAATCACTACTATCACTACATTGTGTTAAAAGACAGCTATTTGCCTTAATATTCAGGAATTAATTTGCTATATATAAAGAAAATGATACAACAAGATTTATACTTTTCCTTTTGTATTTAGTAACAGAGTTAAATAGGAGTCTGAGGAGATAAAAAATATCACCTGGTGCCTTTCTAAATTCTAAAGACACTGTTCTTTTGCTTCACCATTTCTTTCTAGTTTCTCTAACGTTTCACTTATTGCTTTCTGCTTGCTTGGAAGGGGAAGAAAAAGGTCTCTGTTTGCCTTGTCTTACATAATTGTTCAATGTGACAGAAACAAATGTTAACATAGTTAAGAAATGAACTAGATGTATGTGTCTGATGTATCTGGAAGGCTGTGACTTCTTTTATAGTTTGGTAACTCTAAGGAAAGAATAATTATATAAAGTTGGATTCTCTCTGAAACAGAGACTGGAATTTTAAAAAGTTTCTTTACCCAAACTAAATTTTACATAGAAAATACCTTTTTTGTAGGGGCTCCGGTAGATGGCACGTCAATTACAGAAGGTGTGTTAGTGTAGTTTTGTAAATAGGATCCATCTCCAGGACTTGGGGTTTCTAATGGCAAAATCCCAAAACTGAGAAGAGGTTGAAATCAAGGTGTCAAAAAGTCATCAAGGCATATATAAAGCAGCAGTATACTTAAATTAGAAGGTCTAAAAGGAAGAGAATGGCAAATCAGTCTTGGGGCAGTGAGGATCTGAGGGGCAGATTTAAAAATGAGCTGTGAATGTAGAGTACTCCACCCGCCAGAACTAAAAAAAAGGGACAAGGACCTAAATTGAACAATAGCTACTGATCTTAGAAATGGTCTGCCTTTATGAAAGCTAAGATCCAAAAGACAAAAATAAATTCCGATTCTTGGAACAATGGAGACAATGTCCTAGAAATTACTGGTAATTACCTAATAACTATCGATATAGTTACCCACTAGTCTCTGTAGATGCTGTAATCAATCTCCTAGTCATGCTATTTCAATACCTTCCTGGCCTTGAGACTCATTTATAGTCTATTCTTTTCTGAGTTTTGTTTCATAGTTCTCAATATGTAGCCTTTGTGACAGGTTATTGTATAAATACATATACCATATAGTTTTTAATAATTTTGACAAGATATTTTAAAATGATAGGTGTCAATTTTCTTCTAAGTTTTTGAAAAAAAGAACTGATAACATTGCCATAATTATATCATAAACAATATTTCAATTTTTACTGCTATCTGCAGATGTACAGCCATCAATAGTATCTTTCAATACATATACTAATTGGGTCATATTTTAAACACCTTTTACCTCTGGTTTATTTTGAGAAAAGTCATTATATGCCATAGGCTTCTAAGTTGTAGCTGAAGAGAACTTTGAACTTCTCATTTCCTGCTTCCACCTCCCAAGTACTAACTAGGATTACATGGCATTGAAGCCTTGCCCACTTACACAGTGAGGATCAAACCCAAGGCTTTGTGTCCACTATGCAAGCAATCTACCAACTGAGCTACAATATCAGCCCTCATATTTAATTAAAAAATTTATATATGTATTTCTTCAGAATGCCACTTTCTCACACTGATTTAGGTAAGATGCTGCTTATATTAACTTGTATTATAATTCAAAGATTATTTATATTAGAACACATTTTAAAATATCTTGTGTGACTTACCTCGGGGTTAATGGGCTAAGAGCAGTTGGTCCTCCTAATAAACTTCGACCAGTTTTTGGTTTATTTTGAACCTGTTTAGATAATATGGAAGTACCCGTTCCAAGGGGGACATTATCTGGTGAAATTACAGCTGAATCAATGTAAGACACAGAGGAATCTGTATTCAAGGAGTACTTTGAATTGGAAGATTCTAAGTTCAGTCTGTTTAATTCCTGAAACAGAAATTTTCACCCATGTCACTTATGATGCGCTGTTTAGTTCCCATCATTATGCTGGGTTTCAGAATATTCTGAACATGAGAAGGATACACTTACGATTGTGTCCTGGGGTGTTTCTGTAAGGACTGTCTCAGGCTGTCTGTGAGATAAACTGTGGTTAGATACTAGAGTTGTACAAGTGTTGGGCAAACAGCTGCTAAAATTCTGTATAGATGTTAATTTAAATGTTTGGTCAGGATCTGGTTTTTCACCTGTGAAGACCAAGAGACAAAAACAAAACAACAACAACAACAACAACAACAAAACACCAAAAATTTGCCTCTGAGGGATAATCTCTTTTCAAGTATGCACAATTAGACAGAAATAAAGCCTTATTTAGAGTTTCAAAATTCTCCTGTCCATTTAAGTTAATCAATCTTACCCCTCCAAAGCACAAGCATTAATTTATTGTAGAAGTTAACCCTTAAAGATGTAAATTTGGAAAATAAATTACAAGTTTTAAATATCATAAATCAGAGCCAGTAAGATGGCTCAGTGGCTAAATTAAAGGTCAGCTGTACAACCTGAAACCCAAGTTTAATCCCTAAGACATACATGATGAGAGAACTGACCCCTGAAGTTGTCATATGTGCTATGTGGCACATGCACCCAATTCACATATACACACCACATGCAGAAATTTTGTTATTTTTTTCCGTATAAAGAAAGTGACTTTGTCTAGTATTATATACACAATATCATATATTCTGGAGGACACATACATTTAAGGTAGACTGGACAAAGAGAAAAGATGAATGATTCTAAGGAAGGGCTGCCTTTTGAGACAGGGTTTCCAGCAAGTGAGCTGGTCGCACAGTGTAGCTGAAGCTGGCCTTAAACCTAGATGTGTTTCCATCTCTGGATCTCTAATATTGGGATTATAGACATATGCTATCACTCTGGGATATAACCTATTATTTTTAATTTAATGACCCTTATCTTGCAAAATAGTTTCTTGTAGCTAAACAATTACGAGTTTTCAAATAAAAAAAATTGGTAGGAAAACATTGCTTGAAAAGAAAAAAAAAGGAAAGAGGAAAGTGGAATCCTGCCCCCATCTCCATAAGCTTACCTATTTCACATAATGATTCAAAGGGAGACCAGAGAAAAGGATTTAAACTAAGGCTCTTTTGGTAACATTCTGATCCTTTGGCAAGCCGGTCTGTCTTGCTGTGGAGAGAAACAACAAATTAGAAAAACTATAAACCCCAAAGCTTTTCTTATAATTTTTGATATAAAAATCAGATCACTCTTATATAAGTTCTTATAGCATTCCTTTCGAGGCTTCCCTAAGTTCTCTTGCTCTCTGAGATTATGTCATGTAGCTCCAATTAGCCTCAAATCTTCCTGTCTCAGATGACAGGGTTCTATTACTGTACTCTGTTCTCATTGCATTCTTAGACTTTTAATTTGTTGACAGATAAAAGACAAGACCAGGTATGGCGAAACATACATGCTTCTAATCCCAGCACTTGGGAGGCAGAGTTAGGAGGATCTTTATGCGTTTAAGACAGTCTGGTCTACTAGAGAATTCCAGGCCAGTCAAGGGCTACCCAGTGACCGACAAGAAATATAGAAAGGAGACAGCCAATGCTTCAATTTTTTGTTTATATATAACATTCCAAAGGTAGTTTTGAAAGCAATTTACATGATTTGAATACAAAAATTTAAATGATCAGATTTCTTTTGTGTGTGTGTGTGTTTTCAAGACAGGGTTTCTCTTTGTAGCACTAGACATCCTGGAACTTGCTCTATGGAGACAAGTTTTATGTATGTGTGTGTATGTATGTATGTATGTATGTATGTATGTATGTATGTATTTTCATAGCCCTGATTGTCCTGTAACTCACTTTGTAGAGCTAAACCAGGCTGGGCTTAAACTCACAGAGGTCCGCCCACCTGCCTCCTAAGTCCTGGGATTAGAGGTGTGTGCCATGTAACAAAGAGGGAGACTGATGCTAATCAGGTATAGAAAAAATTAGTGTTGAAGCCCTGGAACCAATTATACCCTGATCACTCTGGGAAGTATCAGAGTGGCCCGACTGCATCTTAACCTTTTAAAATGGAGAAAAGGAGGGGTCAGTAGTTAAGATTCCTTTCAGTTTAAAAAGTAAACAAGACACATAAGCAAAACAAACAAAACACACACACACACACACACACACACAAACTCTAGTTAGTTCAAGGTTCAAATCCTTACTATCTAGTGGGTACAGGGAGGGGAGTAATGGGGGCTGGGAGATCAAGCTACAGCAATTCTAACTTTTGTTGTTTTGGAGACAGGATCTCCTGTAGCTAAAGCTGGCCTCAAATTCTATATAGCTGAAGATGATCTTGATGCCTGATCCTCAAGCCTCTACCTCCCAAATACTGGGAGGTGACAGGCATGCACCACTACACCCAGGTTTACTAAAAAACCCTAAGGTTTTAAAAAGACCAGATGGTATGAAACCAAAATTTTCAAAGGAACCTCTTCAAGCAATGGTTCTTCAACCTGCGGGTGGCAACCTCTTTGGGGTTGAACTACCCTTTCACATCAGAAAATAGACATTTACATTATGATTCATAATAGCAGCAAAATTACAGCCATGAAATAGCAACGAAATGATTTTATGGTTGGGGGTATCATTACTATATGAGGGTCACAGCATTAGGAAGGTTGAGAGCCACTGTGGGATAAAATACACTGTTTAATGTGAAGATTGTCTGTCTAACATCAGAGAAGCATAAAGAACTCTTTGGAGAAGTCTCACTTCTAAGTTTTCAAGTGAGCATAAATTTAAGAAGATAAGAATGTGGGCTAGGGGTGGGGACTCATGGTAGAAGAGTTACTTAGCCCAGCACTGAGAGGAAAAGTGTTGTTCATAAAAACAATAAGCATGGACAAAGACAGGAGGAACATGAGGCAGAAAAATCATACCTAATACCATTCAGATGAAATAAAGCAAAAATAATTGTCACAAGACTGACTAAATCACCTACCAGAATATAGAAATAACTTAAAAATAGGAAATGAAGAAAAGGCACATAAAGGCAATTTTCTGAAATCAATAAAGTTAAAAGTAGCAAATTAACTCATGGATATTTTCAACATAAGCTTAAGAAAACAAAAACACAGGGGTTGTGGAGTTGGCTCCGGGTATAAGAATGCTCACTGAACAAGCACAAGGACCTGAGTTCAAATCCTCAGCACTCATGTTTAAAAGCTAGGTATGACCATAAGTGAGTCTGTAACCCCAGTGTTGTGGTGTCTGGTGACTGCCAGGATGAGTTTTCGGCAGGGAAAGAAACCCTGATTCACAGAAGTAAGGTAGAGTGATGTAGCAGTATAATTAATGTCCTCCTCTGGCCTCAGTGTACACATGTTGTAAACACAGAATAAATAAGTTATTTTAAAAAATGTTAAAGGAAAGAGCCAGAGAGACCTCAATATCTGAGGGCTGACTTAAGCTTCTGTGACTATCCATCCCTTCTACACTTGTTTTCAGCAATTCTAAAGTAAGGATACTTTTCTATCTAACCTAATCATATTTAAAGAATATTTCTGCTTCCCTTAAGATTTTTACTTTTTTCAACCCCCACTCATAATTCTATTGGTCCCTTCAAACAGTTTATTGCCCTCAAACATCTACTTTCCTTCAGAAGCCACCTTATGGAGAGAAAGGATTTTTTTTGCTACCAAGTCTCTTCTATTGTACATTTTACTCCCTTCCTTCCCACTCGGGGCCAAGGATGGAACCCAAAGCCTGTTGCCCTGTGCTGGGCAAGGACTCTGCCACTGAGCCTTTTATTCTTAACCGGTAGAACCAGTAGGCTCTCACTTAAACAAAATCTTGCCTACTTTTTATTAATTTCCATCTATTGTTTTCTTCCTTCTCCATTACAAACAGGGTGGGGACTGTGAGTTTAATACTCCCAGGACTAAATACTTCTTGTGTTTAGCTGTAAAGAGAGAATGACCTCAACTTTCTTTGAATGGATGACAAAAATAATCAGTTGCATGGTAATACCTAACTCCATTTTTAAGTAACTGAAGATATTATCTTTCCTTATTCCAGTTCATAAGTGTTATGAATGACTTGATGTAACACTTTTACACCTAAAAATAACCCCCATATTCAACAAAATCATTTATTCTGCAAAAAAGTCATTTCAAGTTTTTGAGGCAAGAGTCTCACCTCGTAGCTCAGGGTGGCCCAGAAGTCACAACACAGACCAGGCTGGCCTTGAATTCTTAGAGATTAGGTTAGATTGCTTCTACCTCCCAAGTGCTGGGAGTAAAGGAATGTGCCACCACTGACTGGCCATTTTTTTGTGGTGGGAGTAGGCTTTAATCACTTCTCTCATAATTGTAACAGATAGCATTTATTACACGCAAAATACTCCATGGGCAGTTATGAATATTTTCTATTAATCTACTCAACTTCTAAAGTACTTTTTAAAAACTGAGGGAGACTCATGCTACTATTATATAATAATTCTAAGTTCATGCATGCTAAAATTCACTTCAAAGATTACTATATATTGATAGAAAACTTAGTCTATTACCAAAACCTGCCTTGAAGTCTAGAAAGAGTAGAAAGTCTAGAAAGGAGTAGTAGTAATATTTAATATCAAGAAAACAAATTTTCCTCGCTATTTTTCAGTGAATCAAACACACAGATGCGCTCTCTTTACCTGAGATAAGAGCTTGTAAGAATTTTTGAGGCTATGTGGAGAGCAAAATGGGATCAGCATTGCTACTATTTAACAGATTTAATGAGGTCATGATGAGAAAGGTCAGGAACTACATGCGCATGCACGAGACCCTTTCTGGTAATCTGAATCATTCTCACTTACCAATATACATGCCCCAACAATGAAAGAGTAAAGCAGGCTGAATCACCAAACTCATTAACAATATCTTCATGGCTTTTTTGCTTATTAAACACTCCACCAGATAAGATTTGTTCCCCTTCTGCAAGCCTTTAAAATATAAATTAATTTTAATATCAATATAAAAGCTCTCCATAAAGATATCTTTCATTATTATTGTGAGTCTAATGACAAATATAGTGAAAAGTTAACAGTATTTTTAGAATAGTGGCAATCATGTCCTTAGAATCATTGAGAAGCTAGAAATTTATGACCTTAAATTTTCAGTCCTGTCTTTAAAATAAGAACTCATTAAAATTCAATTTCTATATGGACAAATCTAGTCTGAGCAGCAAATGTATTACTTATATTAAAACAAACATTGTTCGTACGCTTGCATGAAGCCTGGGGTTAGAGATCCCCAGCACCAGAAAAGAATTATCACCATTATAATGAAATCTCCCATGATCAAATTAATGCCACAGTCAATGTTGTAAACATTTCAATTGTTACTCAAGAGAAAGGAACGGAAGTCAGGAGTTTATTAGAAGAATTTTATCTAAAATTCAATAGACATGTAACAAAACTAGCTAAAGAAAAATTAATACTTACTTGCTGAGGTCAACACAACATTTTGCAAGCAGGTATTTACACTGTGGGGTGGTACAACTGTGTCCTTTCAAGAGTCTATATGCTTTATATGCCTTTCCTGAGCGGTAGTAACAGGTTGCCAATAAAAACAAGGCTTCTTCTGAATGTACTAAGACATTAAAAAGAAAGAAGATAAATTAGCTACTAATAGCATACTACATAGTAGTTACTCAATAAACAAGTTTGGCAAAAAAAGAAATTAAGCCTGTCATGTAATTAAAAACAATTATTAATTCAAATCTGAGTTATGGAGAAATCAATTCTTGACAGAAAAGTTAAAGTTGGTGGCCCATATCTGTCTGTAATCTCAGCACTCAATGAGTTGAAGCAAATAAATCACTTCAAGTTCTAGGCCAGTCAGGCTATACAGAGAAAGAAAAACAGAAAACAACAACAACAAAACAAACAAAAAAATCCAGTCAGTTTGCTAGTTCCAGATCATCTCTCCACAAGAACCAGGTAGTAGACACAATGGAGCTAATGACATTTTCTGTAAACACAGAAGAAATGCAAACAAACACTCCTACCCTTCAACAGACACCAGGAAAGCATCTTATTTTAGGTAATATTTTTCTAAACAGACCTCTTATGAAAAAAAAGGTAAATTTTACTAGGAAGGGAAAAATAAACCTTATTACTAGAGTCAAAATATTTCTGTATTAAAATGAATGGATTAAAAAAACTATTCCTCTCTAACACCAAATACTAAATTATATTCAAGATAAAGCAAAATTTGGGGTCTGGGAGATGGTGCAGTTGCTGCCAAGCCTGAGGGCCTGAATTAAATCCCTAGAACCCACAAAGAAGAAAAACAACTCTTTCAATCAAGTTACTTTCTGACTTCCATATACGTTACAGCATATGCCAACCCATTAAAAAAAAGTAAAAAAATTTTCTGAAGAAAAAAAATATCGGACATTGAAGTGCATGCCTTTAATCCCAGCTCATGGGAGGCAGAGGCAGGAGATCTCTGTGAGTTCGAGGCCAGCCTGGTCTACAGAAAGAGTTCCAGGACAGCCAGGACTGCTACACAGAGAAACCCTGTCTTGAAAAGAAACAAATAAACCAACCAACAAACAAAAAAGACAGGCATAGTGGCTCAGAACCAAAACCCAGAACTTGGGAGACTGAGAGTTGAGATTTGGCAGTTGAGAGTTCAAGGCCTGCTTGGGAGGGAGAGCTTGACTCAAAACAAAAGCAACAGCTAGGAGGTCTCAAATCAGTAAAGTGCTCACATTCAAAATACCAGGACCTAACTTCAATTCTTCGGACCCTAAAAAATGCTGGTACATGCTTATAATTCCAATACTGAGGAGGTAGAGGAAGAATTCTGGGGCTCACTGGCTAGACAGTCTAACCTACTTGAAAAGTTTTAGGACAGAGACAGACTGTTTAAAAAAAAAAGTGCAAAAATGCCAGGGAAAACAACACCCAAGGTTGTCCTATGGCTTCTGCACACACACCCAAACACACAGGAACACACACAAACAAGACAGAAAGGAGTTAGAAAGGTAGCTGAGCAATTAAGAACATACAGTGATTTTGGCAAAGACTGGGGTTCAGTTCCCAGCACACACATTTAAGGAGGCTCACAACTCTAACTCTAGGGTATTAATAATTAATAACTCTAGGGGATAATAAGAAAAAAATTAAAGACAGAATGAATAAATCTTGATAGTCATAAAAATTGATGCAATTTCATATATTTCATTCATTTACGGTTCTATACAAATGAATAGATCACAAACCTTCTGCATAAAGTCGCTCTGCAAGGAAAACTGCGTCTCGGTAAGCATAGTGATTTAGTGCTTGCCATATAGCAGCCTGTGAACAGAGGGGAAAAGGCACGTAAATACATACAGTTTTGTAACGTTTGGCACACAGCCTTGAACATAATACTCAAGTTCTTATTTGGAATTTATGTTATTTTTGTTTGTGCATGCATGTGTAGTGGGTGGACGTGTGTGTGGCACGGTGTAACAGGAGGTCAAAGGCTAACCTCTCTCCTACCATGCATGCGTGCCCTAGGAATCAAAATCTGGTCATCTGGCTTGGCAGCAAGTCTGTTAACTTGCTGCAGCATCTTAGCAGCCCTGGTTATTTTTATTTATTTATTTTACATGTACGTGCAGGCACTCACAGGGGTAGGGGGTAGGGGAGATCCCTTGGAGGTGGTTATGAGACCACATACAGGTGCTAGGAATCCTGTGGGTCCCTCTGTGAGAGCAGCAAGTGCTCTTACCAAGTGAGCCATCTTTCCAGCCCACTTTTACCAATTTAAGTGATAGAACTGCAATAACCAGAGTAAATTATAGTGTGCTAGAAAAGTTTCTCACTATGACTTCTAACATATCTACATTTACTCTCAATCCTTGCATGAACTTCCAATCTCCTACCTCTGTATATCCTTTTTCTCCACCAATAACTTGTTCATCCCCAAAACCTAGTTTAAAATAATGATCCATAAAGATTCCTTAAGCCATTCTTCTTTCTACCCTCATTCCTTTTTTGAGATAGATTTTAAATTTTTAATAATATGGTAGGAAAAAAAAGCTTCTAAATTTTTTTTAAATAGGGGGCTGGAAAGAGAGTGAGTTCCAGGCTATGGATTCTCTCTTTCTCTCTCTATATGTATATGTACATATGTACATGTTTAAATATGTCACATTTCTGTCAGCAGTTAAATACAATTATTCCAAAATACTTTTCTTTTTTTAAATTTTTTAAAAATATTTATTATGTATACAGTGTTCTGTCTGTATGTACGCCTGCAGGCCAGAAGAGGGCACCAGACCTCATTACAGATGGTTGTGANTTGGAAGAGCAGGCAATGCTCTTAACCTCTGAGCCATCTCTCCAGCCCCATCCAAAATACTTTCATACAAATCAATTCAATAATGCTCAATCTCATGAAAAGGAATATTTACAATACTGAATATCACACCACACTAAAGAGATTCATTAGGGCCAGAGCAGTGGTTCTCAACCTGTGGGTTGAAGTAGTTATGAAGTAGCAAGGAAATAATTTTATGGTTGGTGGTCACTACAGCATGAGGAACTGTAAAGGGTCACAGCACTGTAAAGGGTGAGAACCCCTTCGATAGAGGGTTTTCTACTGTTTGGGAAATAAAGATGGGATGAGGAAAAAAATCATAAGGTCACTAAACAAAAGCAAGATCTGCTAGAAAGGTTTGCTGGATTACTCTAGGATTCTGCAACCATTAAAGCCATTTTAAAAAGTACCAAACATATGCCATGCAGAATATCTAGAACCCTTGTAAAATGCTCCACCATATTTGCTGCTAATTTACCCACATGCTATTAGGCAAGGACTCTATTCCTTCTTATGTATTTGTCTGTAGTATATATCAACACACCTATCTACTTAGAGCACAACAGTAATAAATACTGTGTTCAATTTTTTTGTTTTTTTAATTTTTTTTATTTGCAGATTCTGGCAAGATTTACTATTGCTCATCTTTAGCCCACTCTTCCCTCTACACCCCTCCTTTTTATTAAGACAAGGCCTCATTATGCAGTCCTGCCTGGCCTTGAACTCGCTATATAGACTAGGCTGGTCTCAAACTGAGAGCATAACCTGAATCTGCCTCTGCCTGGGATTATAGGTGTGCACTTACCACATGAACCATCTTTCTAGCTCAGAATTACTAATTTAAGTGTTAAAACTGCAACACCCATAGTAAATTCCACATTGCACTAAAGTATGACTTCCACTTCTTTTTTTTTTCTGGTTTTTTTCAAGACAGGGTTTCTCTGTGGCTTTGGAGCCTGTCCTGGAACTATCTCTTGTAGACCAGGCTGGCCTCGAACTCAGAGATCCGCCTGTCTCTGCCTCCCGAGTGCTGGGATTAAAGGTGTACGCCACCACTGACTTCCACTTCTTATATACATTCTTTTGAAAATCTTGTGAAAACTACAGAGCTTCCCAGATAAAGGCATATATAATAAAACCTGCATGTTTTGAAAACCTGGTGTATATCTGAGGTTTGTTATAATTTAAATATATACTGAAAGCTGCATACATTCTGAGACTCATACTCTTGTCCTATAAGAAGCATTGATATAGCTGATAGGAACCCTGTGTGTGTGTGTTTGTGTGTGTGTGTAATAGACTCTCAATAAATATTTGTAGAATTGATTTAAATGTTTTTAAATTTATTTATTTATTTATGTGTAGGGGGTTTTACTTGCATGTATGTCTGTATACCACATGCATGCCTGGTACCCAAGGAGGTCAGAACAGGGTGCTGGATCTCTTCAACTGGAGTTTCGGATGGACCTGGTCTTCTGCAAGAACAAGTGCTCCTGTCCAGCCCTTTCTCTTTCGTATTTTGAAGACTACTATATTATTAGTGTCTTTAAAAAAAAAAATCACACAGGCACTAAGAACAGGAAGGAAATGGCTTTTAATCATACAAAGTCACAGGTGTTGGCTAAGTATACAAGTGAATGATTGCACTAGTGCTTCAATCAAGTTCATTCCAGATCAGAAAGGTTTTAATTGGCTGGTTAGTGAATGTAATCATAATTTGCAGAACCAATCCTAAAGAAAGAGATCTATGCCAGAGTACATGCCTTTGATCCCAGGAATTGGAAGGTAGGAAAATCTCTGTGGGGTCTAGGCTAGTCAGGACTAAAAAGACCTATCTCAAAATAAAACAAAATAAAAACCTTAGTCCATAACAGAATTTTCTTTCCTTAATAATTTCCTCCTAAACTGGGCGATAATGACATGTGCCTTTAATCCCAGCACTCAGGATGCAGAGGCAAATGGATCTCTGTGAGTTTGAGGCCAGCCTGGTCTACACGAGCTAGTTCTAGGATAGGCTCCAAAGCTACAGAGAAAAACAAAACAAAACAAAAAACCATTTCCCCTAAGAATTTCCACATACTTTTTACTGAGCCAACCTACTAGTTCAAAGCATGAAAACAAAGAAAAATGAGCGTCCTAATAAGACAGGGAGCTATGCAGAGCAGGCAACATCTATTTCCAGTTTGACACAGTAAGACAACAGTGACACAATGGATATAATATAGTATAATATACATAAGCTATCTCATGCAATTTCTTATTTTCAAAAAGGCCTCTTCTTGGAATTTTATCTGATTTTATTACCAATTTTAGTTGAAATCCATTATGAAATGGGATCGATTTGCTTTTCAGCTGTTTGATTACAGTGTCTGTCTCCTTCGGTAGCTACCTGGCGTCCCTTTGACTCTGCCTACTCTCTATATCTGTTAAGATTTCTTACCTGGCTTTACTCTGCTAGGCAGAAACAGCTTTATTCATTAGCCAATAGAAGTAACACATATACAGAAGGACATCCCACATCAAGGATGACTAGAACTTTTGATCCTCCTGCATCCACACTCCTAAGAGCAGAATTACAGACACGCATTCACCACCAGTACTGGTTATACAGTGCTGGAACTGAACCAAGGACTGTGGACACTAGGCAAGCATACTACCAACCAAGTGACACCATCAGTCCTCAAAGTCCATTCTTGTGTGTTATATAAATAGAGGTCAAAGACTGACTCTCCAACTTAGTTTTTGAGACAGGATTTCTCAGAGCCTGGAGTGGCCTGACTGCACTAAACTGGCTGGCCAGCAAACCAGAGGGATCAATCATCTTATCTTTCTTTCTTTATTGCTGGGATTACAGGTGTGTGCTGCTGCCTGACTTTTCACATGGATGACAGAAATTAAACTCAAGCTCTCAGGTTTGTGTGGGAAACACCTTACCAACAAAGCCATTTCCCCAGTACCTTAAAAAAATAGATTACCTTTATTTTGTGTGTATGAGTGTTTTGCTTACATGTAAGTATGTCCACCATGTGTATGTCTAGTAACCAAGAGGTCAGAAGGGGGGCACTAGAAACCCTGGAACTGAAAATTATAGAAGGTTGTGAGTCTATATAAGTGGTGGGAAATGAACCCCGATTCTCTGAAAAAGCAACAAAAGTGTTCTTAACTCCTAAGTCATCTCTTCAACCCTTCAAAATTCATCCCTCCACCCCCGAGACAGGGTTTCTCTATGCAACAGTTCTAGCTGTCCTGGAACTCTACCTTCTGAGTGCTGGGATTAAATGCTGTCTATTTACTTGAATATATATATATATATCACAAACACATGTGGTTTTTTTCCCACTGTGCTTAAGTGTGTCTCTTCATTTAAAATATAAGACTCAAGGACTACAGATACAGTTTAGGAGTTAAGAACTGGAGTTAAAATTCCTAGCACCCACATCGAGGCTCACAGCCACTCGTAACTGCAGCTCTAGAGGCTATGACATTTCTGCTCCCCACAGGCACCTGTACTCACGTGATCAACACAGTCTCCCAACTAAGAACTGACTACATAAAACAAAACCCCAGTGAAGTACGGGAATCCCTAGCACATATCTGGTGACCGCGCAAAACTGTTTAGCTGCTGTCACTGTTATCTTCCTTCCCTCATCAAATGATTCTCCTTGGCAAGCTACACAAAGCTTACGAAATTAGTGTCTACAGAATAAAGCAAATTCTAGATATTCAAATCAATTTTGTTTTAATTGTCTTTTAAAAGCAACTTTCAGCTCCATTGTCTAAAGTTAGAAAAATTCTGTACCATTCACTAAAAATTCAATGTATTTCCATTCTTCAAACTTTTTGTAGCCATGTGGTAGCTTATGCTGTAACCCAAGAACTTGGCAGAAGGCAGGAAGATCAGGAATTCAAGACTAGCCTAGGCTATGTAAGGGTCTGTCTCACACAAACAAGAAACCCTGCAGAGCTGGAAAGATGGGTTAGCTGGTGAAGTGCTTGCCTGGTAAACACAGGGACTTGAGTCTGATGGGCACAGCGGTGTAGGCTTCTAATTCCAAGGCTGGACAGGCAGAAGCTAGGAGATTCCAGGGACTCATGGACAGTCAGTCAGCCTAGCCTACAATAGTGGTTGGTCCATACATACCTAGAAGACAGTCCAGGGCTCTCTGGTCTAGAGTATCGCATGTACCTTCACATCATTCAGCACACTTATTCTGCTTACTGCTTTTGGAAACAGCATTCATCCATTAAACATAACGGACAGCGTACCTATCTTGATGGCCACATGATTCTGACTTTGCATAACAATATAAAGTTTAGCAGATAAAAGTACTAAGGCTGATGACCTAAGTTGGTCTCCAGATCCCATGATGGAAGGAGAGAACCAACTTCAGAAAGCTGTCCTCTGACTCCCCATATGCATGTTCATGCACACTCAAACATACACACACAAAAGATACCTAGCCAACTTAAAGTTCTTCGTTTTGTTTATTAACTGCGATATTCAAATTTCTACTAGCAATAAGAAATTATGAATAAGCTTCTCCAAAAGGTTTGGTCACTGTCATTGGGTGATTTTGTTTTTCTTTTTCCTTCTTTTTTTTTTCTCTGTAGCTTTGGAACCTGTACTGGAACTTGCTCTGTAGATCAGGCTGGCCTCCAGATCCGCCTGTCTCTGCCTGCTGAGTGCTGGGATTAAAGGCGTGCGCCACCACCGCCTGGTTGATTGATTTTGTTTTGGAAACTTAATCTTTTTGTTTGTTTGTTTTTCGAGACAGGGTTTCTTTGTGTAGCTTTGGAGCCTGTCCTGGAACTCACTCTGTGGACTAGGCTGGTCTTGAACTCAAGAGATCCACCTACCTCTGCCTCCTGGGTGCTAGTACTGAAGGCGTGCACCATCACTGCCTGGCTGGAAGCTGAATCTTAAAAATCAAAAATATGGGTTGGTAAGCATGAACTCCAGGGCAGGTGTTTAATATGCTACAGACCAGTCAGGCGGTCATGAGGCACACCTTTAATCCCAGCACTCAGAAAGCGAGACAGAAGGATCTCGGTAAATTCGAGGCCAGCCTGGTCTACAGAGCAAGTTCCAGGACAGCCAGAGCTATACAGAGAAACTCTGTCTCAAAAAACCAAAACCAAGCAACCAACCAACCAAGCCAAGATCAAAGGGGTGTGATGGCACATACTTTAATACCAGTGCCCAGCAAGCAGACGCAGGTGGATCCAGTGAGTTTGAAGTCAGTCTGACATATATAGTGAGACACTCTCTGTCAAAACAAATACACTTCCAAACTCATTTATTCTTTCTATCTACAGAATCATTGCTATCTAACTTAGGTTTGGAAATAAAGTAGCAAGGTTTACTTTTTGAGGAAGGAGGCAAAAGCACCCTTTGTAGACAAAGCAGGCTAGTAAACAAATGGTGATGACACAACTGACTTCTTTCTGCAGGTGGAGGAAACTACATTTATAGCTTTCAATTGTACAAAAATCAACTTAAAAATCATTTTTAAATTGACCTTAATTTAAAACCTGATTCATGGGCTGGAGAGATGGCTCAGAGGTTAAGAGCATTGCCTACTCTTCCAGAGGTCC
>LOJH01015704.1:11309-23274 GCA_001685095.1 Ellobius talpinus | reverse complement strand
AGACAGAATATTGTATACATAATAAATAAATAAATATAAAAAAATAAAAAAAACTTTAAAAAAAAGAATGAGGAGTATGGGGTGTAGTTAGCTGTGTAACAGTTTACAAAGAGCTTTACAGTAACTTTAGAACAGGTTTGATTGATTAAGCCAACACAACCGAGTTGAGCCGTACCTTGATCTTGACTCAAATTCAGAGCTGATGCTGTAACACTGGAGGCTGGAGAGGAGAGAAAGACAGTGTTCTAACTCCTATAATCCACTTGTCAGTGTTGCTTTAGCAATAAGGTTGAATGCCTGTTCTATAGCCAAACAAGGAGCACCCACAGAGAAAGCTGCTCTTGATAGATTTTTGAGTCATAAACCTCCGCCATGACTTTATGTTCATTGAAGGAGTAAACACAAGACACAGTACCTCCTCTTAAATATAAGAAATCTACCAGGGGCCCCCTCTGGGGCAACCACTTAACTAATGTCTGCTTGGCATAGCGATTTTATGGAGACACACATACAATGTTGTATGTTGATTTCTTGGATTTAACTTACTGAAGTCTTAGCTCCAAATATGACTGAAAAATTTCTCACACCCAGATAAGAATGACAGCCAGGGAAAATGCTGCCAGGACACTTGGGTTATAGGCAGTGGGAAGCCACAGGCTGGCTACCCGGAGCTGACTAGATGTGGCTTACATGACGTTTCTTGACAGCCTGTGGTATCAGTGACTGGGGACTCACAGTTCAAGATTATATGGGCATTTGGGGAGGGCCTCGGCTGGCTCCATTGGACCTCGTGCCCCTGACCCACACTGAGCAGCGGTTAATGTGTGCACATTTACAGAAGCACGTGTGAAGGCTTCTGGGAACATTCCAACCATTTAACACTCTGGCTGGACTGTCTCCTTGTTTCCTCAAGGGGGACACTAAGGGAAGGGATGCTCTAAGTAGCAGCCAGTACGTTTTCCTCATTTTCTACATCTCTTCCAGTTTACCTCCTTGACATTTTGGAAGTTGCTTTCAATTATTTCCAAGATACTCTTGTACAAGGCTTTGATTTGTTTGTATTCTCAATCACTGTATTACATCTCTCCAGATGCACAGACTGATGCTGCTGTGTCTCTTCTTTGCCGTCTCTTTACCTCCTCAAAATTACAAATACAGCATCCATAAGAACTTACAATCTCCTCTTTGCCATCTCTTTACCTCCTCAAAATTACGAATATAGCATCCATAAGAACTTACAAGTTTCCTGGTCTATCAAAAATATACACATTTTTAGTTTTAATTATGTATATGGGTGTGAGTACTTGTGCATGTGAGAGGCATTGGATCTCCTAAAGCTGGAGATTCCCAACATGTGTACTAGGAGCCAAACTTGGGTCCTGTGCAAGAGCAATACAAGCTCTTAACCTATGAGTCCTCACTCCAGTACCAGCTTCCTGATTTTATTGATCATTTCTAGGGCTGGGAATATTTTCTACAGGTGAGTAAATAAGGCCTCCTGAAGGCTCCATGTCATATTTCTCTCCAAACGTCCACCACTGCCAGTCACTTAGACAAATATTATCAGCTGCTCCCAATTAAATGACACTAGACCTTTGAATTTCTTTTTACTTGTTCTTTTTACCCTTATACACATTCTGTCATCTGGTAAATTTTAAAAAGTTCACTTTCTTCATTTTCCCTACATTGATAAGCAAGGATTATGTTTCATAAGTAATATATCAGACAAATTTATACATGCCACATTTTTATCATGTATAAAATTTCCAGAGATTTACCAAGCAGTGGTGGTGCATGTCTTTAATCCCAGCACTCAGGAAGCAGAGGCAGGAAGATGTCTGTGAGTTCAAGGCTAGCCTTGTCTACAAGAGCTAGTTCCAGAACAGGCTCCAAAGCTACAGAGAAACCCTTTCTCAAAAAACAAACGAACAAAAAATTCCAGAGATTTATGATTTTTGTTAAAAATGTAAATGCCTGATCCCCACAAAGTTTTTGATTATGTAATATGAGACGGGGTCTAGAATATACAAAGGTGCCACTATTTCTATTCCCTGCAGACCCACAGGCAAGCTTTTCATAACCACCAAAACCCTGCCCCTCCCATAATCTCATGCATAATACAGATAACATTACAAACACAACAAACACATTTACACACTTATTCACCAACGAAGAAGACTTTGTGGCAAGCAATTGTGGGAAAGTTATCTGTCTAATGACTGAACAATAATACATTGAAAATATATTCATTCCAGACACTGTTCAAGGTGCGGAGAGCAACACTGTTAACTAGGAAAGGAGGCACAACCCTTTCACGTAGCTGAAAGTTTAGGAGTGAGAAATGCCAATGACTTTAATGAGAATACAGAGCCAACAGAACAGGACCCACTATGCTCCGTTCCTCTCACATTTCCTTTTGACCACATGTTTGCTGTTAAATGCATCAAAGATCCCAAGGTGGTGAGGAATGAGAGGGCCTTCAGAGGACTGTCTCCTTGAAGACAGAAAATGCAAACTGTGTCAATATGACAATGGCTGCATGACATGGAAAAGATAACCCAAAGAGAAATTTGAGATCTATCTTCACTGAGCGAAGGAAAATCTTAGAGAAACAGAAATGAACTCGACTTCCCCACTACAACAGGCAGATGGGCAGAAGAAACAAAACAGATTACAACTGAGCCAAAGAATGGCTTCTTCAGCTGTTGATCAGGCCAGAAATGAAGGGACTGTCATTATTGTGAAGTCCTCCCTAATTAGGTGCTGTAAGAAGGCCAGGACTGACGGTACAGAAGCACAGCAGGGGAGGTTTCTACACACATGGAAATTGAGGATAAAATTTGGGCCCAGATCTAAGATTCTGAGCCCACAAAGTAACAAAGGAATAAAAGCAATTTTTATTTACAAAATACTGTTATTGGTTTGGATATTACTGTTTTTAGAAAAGAACAGTCTACATATTCTGTATTAGCTTCAAATCTCTTTGGCAAAATCACAGAAAACAGTTTGCTAGAACAGAATGAAGTTGTAGAAGGCTAAACTGACCATAGGGAGAATTTAGGTTCCTAGGTAGAGTTGGAGTTGCTGGGACGGTGTCTTAAAGGTTGACTGTGAACTCGCGTAGGCATCTCATTCTGCTACAAACCTCATGTCACTTGTCACCCATTCTCTTGCCACATCTGTCGTCAGTGACAGTGACTGCAGTCCTGGTTTAGGTGATATGATTGGGAAAGGAAACAATCCTAGGTGTGAGCCTAATGCTAACAGGGAAAGTTCTCTTGGCCACAACATCAGAGTTGACCTCATAGTAGACTAGTAATAAGGGTTATACATTGAGATTCATCCTTAGTAACTTTTGCTTTAGAAGAAAAATCAGAGGCTATTCATAGCAATGTTCTGAAGGGAACGAACAGGAGAGGAAAATGCTGACATTCCTGGCTGGATTTATGTTAGCACAAAGAAAGAGTTACAAAACATTTATTAAGAGTATGGACCTTATTCTTTCTCTTGAGCTCCCAGCTGTCTTAAGTTCTATGTACATTTATTTGCTTGTTCATACCTCTTGTTTTTAAGAACTGTTTGATTCATACAGTAGTCCAGGATCTTTAATTCTGCGGGGTTTTTTTTAAAGACATGAAATTATATATTACAAAGTATACAACTTAATAGTATTTAGCACATTCACAAAGATATTTGACCTTTATGAATGTCTAAATTCACACTCAATTCTAAAACATAGTATCACCCCTAATGGAAGTGCCATACCCACTAACTGGTTAATCCACCTTGCTACTCCACCACTAATGTGCTGCTTGCCCAGATATTTCAGATAAATATAATCAGAAACTTAGTCTTTTTCACTTAGCACCCTATTTTCTTTGTGTATTTGAGGATGTATATGTGTATATGTTTGTATTTGCATGCACAAGTGTGTGTAGAGGCCAAATATTAATATCTATTATCTTCCTTTATTGCTCTCCACTTTTTATTTTTTGATTCAGGGTCTTTTAGTGATCTTCAGCTCACAAATCCTGCTAAACTGTTTGCCAATTGAACTCTAGGGATCCTCTTCCCTAAGCCCCCAGTGCTGGGTTAACATTGGAGTTCTATGTTGGTACTGGAGTGTGACCTCAGGTTCTTATGTTTGAGTAACACCCATTTGACCAAATGTGTCCTATCCTTGGCTCCAGTGTTATTTTGGATGTCCACCTATGCCATAACTCATATGGAAATCTTATTCCTTTTTTATGACTAACAGGCTATCATGTGAACCTCATCCCTCAGCTCTTGGACATTGGTTCAAGTTACTTCTTTTGGCATAAACACTTACGACAAGTTATTGATTGCATACTTGGTTCAAGTTGAAGAGCATATAACTGGTGATGGAGTTGGTGGTTGCAGGATCTTCCCATGGTTAAGCTTCAAAGAACTCCCAAACCATTCTTGTCAGAAACTTAAAAACTTTATATTAGTACAAGCAATATGAGAGGGGTAAAAATTCATATCTCCATCTATACTATTTTCCATTTTTATTCTAGACATGAGAGCACAGAGTTATATTATCTCTTTGTGCTTTTGATTTGAAGCTCTTTAATGACTCATGATGCTGGCATCTGTCCACGGGTTTGTTGGAAATTTGTGTACATCCTTTGGCAAAAAATCTACTCAAGTACTTCATATATTTTTATTGGCCTGTCTTTTGCTATTGAGTTACAAAGTTTATTTAAGTTTCTCATATATTATCCTCTTACAAAAATATATAAATTATAACTTTTTTCATTTTGTAATTATATCATCATTTTGTTTTGTTCTAAATTTGTGAGACAGGGTCTCATGTAGTTCAGATTTTTCTTCTGTTGCATATTTGGTCCAAGTTGAAGAGCTTATAACTAGGGAGGAAATTGCTGCTGTGTAATGAAGGATCTTTGAGAAAATGCAGACAAATTACATAAAAACTTAATAGCTGTGTTGGTTTAGGTTGATTTACATAGTCACCTTTAAAAAGTAACGATATACCACCATGCCCACTTCATTTAATTTTTGTTACTGTCTTTTAATAAACAGGATTTCTTAGATGGGGTGGTGGTGACGTACACCTTTAATCCCAGCCTTCAGGATGCAGAGGCATGCAGATCTCTGTGAGTTCAAGGCCATTCTGATCTACAAGAGCTAGTTCCAGGACAAGCTCCAAAGCCACAGAGAAACCCTGTCTCAAAAAACCAAATAATAAATAAATAAATAAATAAATAAGATTTCTTAATTTTAATTAAGTCCTATGTATCTAGGCTTTTATGGCTTATCTTCAGAATCAAATTAAAGAATCTATTATTAGTCATAGAATTAAAATATTTTTAAAATATGAAGAATTGTCAAAACCAATGACATGAAATTTATTCCTGTTTTATAAGTTTTATGGTTTAAGAACTTTGTGACACTCTGAATGGGAAATGTGCCCCATAAGCTCCTGTGTTTGAGCCCTTGGTCCTCAGTTGGTAGCACTGTTTGAGGAGATATGGAGCTTTAGAAGGTGTAGCACTGCTGAAGGGATCACGTCCCTGTGGGAGGGCTTTAATAGTTTACAACCTCACCCCTCTTTCAGCTTTCTCTCTCCTGCTCCTTCTGCTTGCTGTCATGCCTCTCCATGTTGTCAACTCTTAACCCTCTCAATGACAAGCCAATACAAACACTTTCCTCTGCAAGTTGTTTTTGATCGTGGCATTTTTATCACAACAACAGAAAAGGAAGCAATAAGGTCTTATATTTGGGGCTTTCAAAATCCGATTTGGGTTCTTTCCACATGTGTCATTAAGATGGATCATGGTAGGCTGAGACTTGAGGAAGCTGTGGTCCTGCTGGGTTGAGACTTGAGGAAGCTGTGGTCCTGC
Organism: Ellobius talpinus; assembly: GCA_001685095.1. Classification (NCBI taxonomy): domain Eukaryota; kingdom Metazoa; phylum Chordata; class Mammalia; order Rodentia; family Cricetidae; genus Ellobius; species Ellobius talpinus. Next base: position 17,389 of record LOJH01015704.1, on the reverse strand, counting down.
TGGGTTGAGACTTGAGGAAGCTGTGGTCCTGCTGGGTCGAGACTTGAGGAAGCTGTGGTCATGCTAGGCTGAGGCTTTTCAGCAGGTCAGTTCTATGCTCCTGCAAGCATTTACTCACCCATGTTCCTGGAAGCAAACTGAATAAACTCAGGGATTCACTATGTTGGACTGAGAGACATTGCTTGGTCTGTTATTGGTGTCCCCACCTGAAGGAAGTAGTTGTGTGTTCACAGCTCCCCAGAAAACATTCACACCATCTAGTAGTCATAATGTGTCCCTGTCAATGTCCTTGTATCAATAGTAATACTAAATCTGTATAAGGCATTTGCATTAGAGGACCTGGGGGGAAAGGTACATAAAACCTTGTACTGTTTTCATAACTTTCTGTGAGTCTATAAATATTTTAAAATAAAATTTAAAGTAAGTTTGAATGTCAAAATTTACAAATATTTTGTTTCATGTACAGAACAACTGAAGAAGTTTAGTGAAACTAATGTTGACTTAAAATGAAACGTGATAGAATGGAAGTACTGTCTTTCACATGCTCATTCCATACCAATTCTCTTACTGTCCTTCTCTCCCACTGAAAAACAGGAGGATTATACAAATATTTGGAATTTTAAAAGGCAACTATGTCAATCAACCTAAATGTGCCCAGTTATTAAGTTTTGTATGTAATTTGTCTGCATTTTCTCCAAAATCCTTATGAATTCTTTAGTCAAAATGGTCTGAAAAGAAGTCCTTTGTTTTTGCCTTTATTAGCTTCATTTTAGGCAAAGCCTAAAATCTAGACTATAATGAAATTTATGAGCCTGTGTAATTAAGAGGAAACTGAAACTGAGCAGATTAAACAAAGAGGAGCCCTGAGATTTAATTTTGATAGTTTGTAACTGTGCTTCAGAATATTTCTTGGGATGTGTGTCAGTGGCTAAGTAAGCACTTGTCTTACACACATGAAGCCCTGGATTCAATCTTCAGTTCTAGGAAAAGGGCATAGAGAGGCCAGACTTGTGGTAAATATTTGAGTGAACTAGTACTGTGTTTTTATAAATTATATTTTGAGACAGACTTGAATGAAATAGGGAGAGCATATATTTTATAATGTGCAGTTTTGGAAAATAAGAGAGCAGCTAAATGCAATATATTTGATCATATTTTAATAAAATGTATTAAAGCAGGGTACACTGAACTGAGGTAATAGGACAGTAGCTATGAACATATTTGGAATGAAATATTTATGTGTGGTATAAGAAATAATATATTAGGAACTATTTTATTTAATAACATTTGCTCTGAGCTTCCATGAAAAAAATTATTAAAGATATTATAGTTTCTACAACAGAGAAAGGAAGTATCAAAAATTCCAAAGTAAACAACTGTAAACTCTACTTTGAAGACTTTATGTAATTTTGAAAATGCATATTTTCCATGCATTATTCATGGAAAATATCAGTGGTATGGTATTAGAAACAAACACAATCAACTAAAAAGAACTTATTAAAGTATTGGCATAAAACAAATAGCAATTATTTTGCATGTTATTTCTCTATATTCTTTTTAAAAAATGTTCAGATTGTAAGTAGGCAGGTTTTATTACTGTTGTTATTGTGGCTTTGAGGTGTAACTGCTCGTCCCTGAAAGAAGCCAGGGCTGGTTCAATTCTGCAAGGGAATAGGAAACATTGCTTAAAAAGTGACTCCAAAAGTCGACAGTGAGGCAGAGCGGTGTTGGGCCGGGGTGAGGAGAATGGGTGATGGAAACCAGCCAGGAAAGAGGCCGTTTGCCAAATATTGGTATGAAACAATCTCAGTCCTTTCTTGTCTGTGACAGACATTAGTATGTGGCCTTTGGGCAAATCGTGTGGTTTCTCTCAGCTTCAGTTTCTCTGTGTGTAAGATGGGGATAGTGGAGATATTTAACTCTGAGGCCTATAGGGAGGAGTACGTAAGTGTTTGTAAATGGTGGAATAATACAGAGTATGGTGGTCATCAGGACAGCTGCTGAAGCAGAAGCCCTCCAAGAATTAAGGTAGGAGAACAGTTTGGAATGGCTGTTGGCTACTGGAGGACAAGAACAAACTAAAGATTTGGACAGGGAAGCAGTTCGAGATTCAGGCCCAGCATCCCTGTGCATCTATTCACATTCAGTTTTTCTGGTCTTTCTTATCTATTCATTATCTCCTTCCCAGTGGCTCCTCATCCCTGGAGTATGAGTTACCAGGCACTCCCTTATGTTACTAAAACACCTTGTGACACTTGGCTGCCTCTTCTCTGCCCCATGACAATTGTCTGGCCTGGGGAGACAGACCAACAACTATGATTCTGACCAACTGCTACTCTACTCGGAAGTATTCTGTTTATGAGATGCCTCCCATGGTGACTGGTCTGCCAGGCTGCCAGGGCCATTTCTGTGAGGTATGTAACCTGAGATATGTTTGCACCCCAGGGTTACAATTGCACAGGCATGATTCTAAATCTCTACTAGTTAAATAGAATCATGCCCCATTATTGATGGATGCCTTTCCCAAAGCCTTTGGGTTTAAAATTCATTACATTTTACTGTGAGCCATTTACCCTCACTCTTCCAACCGAATTCTCTATTCAGGCCCTCCTACATCCTGAATCTCTGGGTTCTCCAATCAGCTCCCTTTCCTGGGATGTGCCTAGCTTTCCTGATGATCTTAGCAGATGCAGAAGTCCTTATAAGTGAATATATTTTTCCTTGAAAAAATGTTCTAAAACTCATTTTCAGAGCATTATAATTTTTCTTTTTTATTACTTTTATGTGTGGTATAGTGTGTGTGTGTGTGTGTGTGTGTGTGTAACTTGTAGGAGTTCATTTTCTTTTTCTACCATGTGGGTCCTGAGGATTGACTGCAACTAATCAGGCTTGGCAGCTATCACCTCTACCCACTGAGCAATCCTATGGCAATCCTCTCCTGCCTGCATTTTTTATTTTAGACAAAATATCATGTATTCTACGCAGAGGAACTTCTAACTGAAGATAACCCTGAGCTTCTGATTCTTCTAACTCCCTCTCTCAAGTGCTAGGAGTTTAGGTATTAGACTCAATGCGTGGTCTTATGAGGTGCAGGGGATTGAACCAGGAGCCTGGCGCTTATTAGGCAAACATTCTAATAACTGATGTACAATCCCAGTATACTTGGGATTTTTAAAAAAACTTACCTTTAATAGATCAACCAACTACTGGTGATGACAACATGAACTGACCGGTTAATAGCAACTCTATACTAGCATACTTACAGATGATGGGACTCATGTATTAGTAATTAAATATAAAGAAACTGATACAATTACATATAAGAAACTGATTTACTTGAAGATAAAAAAACTCAGAGCAAGTGAATCTTCAAAGTAATGTTGACAATAGATTTGATTTTGAGGATGCCAAGGAAGTTATATGTGGAAAATGGCATGCTAGCAAGAACTAACAGCGTCGGTAAAAGATGTGGAAGCTCATAGAAACTAAAGCTTCATGGTCCATGAGAAACATACAACTGACCAATCAGTTAAATATGTCAAAGTACAAAGCAGAAGATGAAACAATGACATCTGCATTCTCCTCATCCAAGTGGCCCCATGACAGGACCAGTGAGCCTGAAACCAAATGAAAAGTTCCCGGGAAATGGGATGCAGGTGAAATGAATATGAGATATTGCTACAAGTGGGTGATCTAGAATCTTCCTACGAGCTAGTCATAGTTTATCTTAAAAATCTGCAAGAGGATCTATAATTGGAAGCCAAAACCAACTCAAGGTTATACCAAGGATACAAAAGCAATGACACACTGAGCCTTGAAAGCCACTAGAGCTTACAAGACAGTGGCATGTCTACTGCCTCCTGCCTCCAGCATTATCAGAACGGTCAGTGCAGGAACTGCATGAGGACCTTGCCTGGTCTTGCTATGGCTCACAATGCCAAAGTCTTTTTAGACTTTTCTCTCCCTCTCTTCCCAGTTCTTTACCAACTTGATCTCCATTCTATTCTGTTGACGGAGCATCTCTTCCTCACTCACAACAGTTGCCTTTGAGGATCATTTTTTCAGGCGTGGAGGATACTTTTCATGGCATCCTTCCTTGTCTACAGTCTCATGACTCAATGGCTCTTGCTCACAGAGTTCATCCCTAACAAATCACAAAGAATAACCAGCTAGGTGTACATGTATTTTGCATCACATCATCATACCTGTTTTCCTTCCTCAAACGTATCAAATTCTGTAATGCTGTTTTGTGTTTAACTCCTTATGTTGATTACCATATTACCTGGTGAGTTTTGTTAAAGTGGGTATCATCATAGTCCACTGGCTGGTGTATATCAGTACCTGATATATAGAGTAATTGAGATGGATATTTGAATGAAGGAAAGATAAAATTAGGATGCAGCATTGTGCAAGAAGAATAGAGGTAGCACTGAAGTCGTGGAGAAGTCTTCCTTCCCCTGTTTATCTATCATCTGTTTGCTCTTGGGGACCATTTCATTTTCAGTTCCTACATCTACATCAGATAAAATACATCAGAGTAATGCTTATAGTGCTTGTCTATTGACATAAGACTACTAAAATCATCTTGGTCATAGTGTGTGTATCATTTCTCTTTAAACCCTTCTCCTTCCAGAACCCAATCCTAAGGCTAAGGTAAGACTCGGATGGGAATGAGACTAACGGTAACAGGAAGAGATGACGCAGAAGGAAGACACAGCCTAAGAGAGCAATTGCGTTTTGGGTCAGCTCTAAGAATCTTACTCATCACCTCACCTGGAACTACTTCCTGTATTCCTGAGAGGAACACTGATTCCCTGAAGAGGGCAATTTTCTATGGAACAATCTCCACAGGTTAACCGTCACTGATTCTGACCCAGGCCATATTTAAATTGATTCAAGAATCCAAATCATGAGCTCCAGCGTTGCTCATAGAGCTCAGATTCCCGCCCTGTTAAATACAACCTTTAGTCCAGACACTCACTGAGGTATGCCAGCTTCATCTACTAATTAGGAGATAACATTCCCTGCAACTAGGCAGGTGCTGGTAGACCTCAAGGGTGTGTGGAAGGACGCAGTGTTTCTCCCCATGGCAGCAGCAACGCCCCCATTAATCACCCTGCTAGACACTGGGATCAGTTGCATTCTCCCATAACAAGCAAACTCTGCAGAGGCGGTAGGGCTGTCCACAAGGTAGGTGAACAAAACTTGCAGGACTTAGTGTGGGTTGTCATACATTTCATTTTTCCACCAACCCCCCCTAAACACAAACCCCCATCAAAATGTTTTCTTTCTCTTGTAACATTACCCAAATTGTTTCTGCTTGACTGACTTGGTCACTACCATCATAAGAGATTTTCTTTCCCACTAATGCTGTCAGTGAGCATCTATAAAGGAGTAGAAAAATTCTCCTCTTCTCTCCCTGTCCTAAATTCAGCCACCTCCACCCCAAATAAATTGTTACAGTCATGAGAAAAAATTTATTAAACAAACAAAAAACAACAATAAAAAAAGCGCTGTGACAACAGAACCATGACTAATACTGGAATTTAGCAAGAAGTCAGCTCCGGTTTCATGAGGCGGCACTGAGAGCTTGGGAACATTCTACTGCTAAAACTCATGATGAATGACTCGAGGAAGAAACGGGTGCTATCTCGGAGGCGTCTTCTCTTTCGGTGTCAGTTTCAGGCGTACGTAATGGCGAGTGGCATGCAGGCATGTGGGCATGTAGCAAACTTTCTTGTTGACTGACAAAGATAAGCTACCCCAGCATTGTCCTGGCACCAGAGAGTTGCTGAAGCAGAGTCAGCGCGGACTGGGAGAGGGGAAGCTCCCAGTAGAGAATGAAGTCATTCTTCTATTACGATACTTAGACCAAACCCATCAACTCTTCCAAGACTCTCAGCAGATATACCCACCTGGAAGTACGCTACCCAAGCCTGTGAATTGGAGCTGGCTAAGTCTAAAGGAGGGCATGGATAATTTCTGCATATTCTTCCTCTGGGGCCAAACATTATTCACAACTTGATCAACTGCCATTAATATGTCTGGCTCAGTGTGTGTGTGTGTGTGTGTGTGTGTGT
>LOJH01015703.1:0-18970 GCA_001685095.1 Ellobius talpinus | reverse complement strand
ACAGAGTGAGTTCCAGGACAGCCAGGGCTACACAGAGAAATCCTGTCTTGAAAACAAAACAAAATACACAAGCAAACAAACAAAATAAAATAATAAAATATTCCAAAGATAATAAAGTGGAAGAGGGACTAGAACCTAGGCCCTGAAGATCACCAATTAGTCTAATTACAACCACATTTGAATTTTGAAGCAAATGATATTATTCTACTATGGTTTTACAAAAAAATATTTACATGTTGATGTGACTAGATTTTGAGCTTGGGATCTCCATGAGGTGTGTCAGGTAGGATTCTTGTCTATGTTTTCCCAGAGAAAATAAGCCACTAAGTATGTGATTTCAGAATGTCAGCTGTAAAAATGATACTCTGTTAAATTATTTGCATGTGAACATGTATTTACATAAATGGAAAATAACTGTTTGAGTGGCCACAGAAGACTTCAAATGAAATGACTTAAAATATTTTTGTTACATTTATTTATATTGACTCTTTTGTCATTTTAGAGTGAAGGAGACCCATGTGAAGATTTAGAGAAACAAGGCAATTTCTGTGCTGTAAATTCATCCTTGTAACCTAATGCACACCAGACTAAACTGTTAAGGGAATTAAAGAGAACCACAGCAAACCTATTATGATCTGGCACAATAAGCATGATGGGAAACCAATAATTGCAATTTGGCTCATTTTTGTTTTTCTTCAAAATTATCTTTAACCCAGGATTCATGGGGATGAAGCTGTTTCTTGCTTTAAGCTTTCATTTTAGTAGTTAATGACATAGCTCCCAGAATACCAGGGCTGGGAGGGTTACTGTGAGACGAAACAAGAAGAAGATGCTGAAAAGTGAAGACAGCTGAGTGATGGAAGATTCAAGTCAAAAAATTCCATGAGGCATGGATTGTAATGAGCGGTTCAAATTTAACTTGACCATTTTGATGGTACTATTGTGAGAATTGATATTCCACTTCCTTATGCCTCCTTGGGCTATGATCATTCGTGTGTGTGTGTGTGTGTGTGTGTGTGTATGTGTGTGTGGTGGGGGCTCAGAACCACTTAGGGTTTTTTGGTGTTAAGGTTCTACTGTCTTTAGTGGAAGGATTCCAAGGCAGCTCTGGGATTCCTCAGTCCGAGAGGACAGCTATAAGCTAGCCCCATGAGAGGCACACATTGTGTGTGTGTGTGCATGCGTGTGTGTATGTGTGCATACCATTAACTGAAACGATGTCAGAGGACTACATCTACCTGCAAAGGAGTTTAGGAAATGCAGTTTATCACTTATATTGAAGACAAAAGGAGAAAGGAAGTTTGAGGAATGATTGGCAGCTTTGTGAAATGAGAGGCTGTGTATTCAGGCCCAGTTCCTTGTGTTGCTGTTGTGCACGGTCGTAGAGGTAGAGAATACCTTTTGAGATTTCCTTTCTGTAGAAGTGTTCAAATATTTCCTTTATTGAGTACCTGGGACACTTTTTCTAACTCGCTGCTAAGACAGCTTTTGACTAGACATCTTTAAAGTCTTGTCACCTCTATTGTCTTTTGGTTTCCACAATTTCTTTATAATGACAAATCTATTGGAGGCACACAAAAATACCTATTTGGAATGAAAGCTGGCTTTATTGAACCACTGCTGGCTTGGCAACAGCTATGAAATATGTTCATTGTCCCTCTCCTGTCCATGCTTGGCCCCCACACTTGGCCCCTTTGCTCCAAGTGTGAACACAGTCATTCTTGCCCTCTTTTCTAAATTGCGTGCAGCCAGCTAACAGGCAAATAAGCAGTGAGGTAAGAGGAAACATTCACATAAGGAGCCTATTAATATACTATACCAATGAGGGTCCTGGGGAGAATGTTAATTCATTTCCTACACTGAATGGCTGTGGTCGGTGTAAGTTTTCACCACTGCAGGAGCTAGCAGAGAAGGTAGGTGAAAAGTCTGGATACACGTAAGAGACAAGTGCTGATGAGATTTTCTGAAGGGACTTAATTGTCATGTATGTTTTCCACAAAGCAGAAGATCTTAGAGCATAGATTCAAAAACTTGAAATAACATGAAGAGTCACCTTGCATTATTTCTTGAAGAGAAGTGTGGGTAGGAGATTGGAATATTTTATTAAAATAGTTTTACTTGTCAATTTCAGAAACTGAAAGCATATTTCGGTATTATTGTGACAATCAGTCCATTTAGACCACCGAAAGATCTATCAGAGCTCAGGAAGACAGTATGTGGGATATTTTTGAAACTCCTCCAGCAGTTCCTTGATTCCTCAATTGGTTAAATCATGGAGTTATTAATTTAACTAAGATTGATTCTAGGCCCTATACTAAGATTTTTAGGCAGGTGATTATATATCTTGAGAAGGCAGATACCTGGAACAATCTTCTTGAATCAGGAGGTACAATTTGAAATCTTGCCAAAGTGTTTTTAGAGTCATGTGAAGGAAAGGCTTTGTGAGGAATGATGAATGAGAAGGAGCAGCTTGCCTGGCTGAAGACAGAGCATCGAGATTAGGTGTTTGAAGAATGGGAACTAGTTTGCAGCTACTTCTTAGGGGCACATACTGGGCAGTGTAGGTCCAGATAGGAAGAGACGAACCTAGAAGAACGGACAAATGTTCAGATCTCCGTACACATAAGAGATGTTACATTTTTGTTTATTTATTTTGGTTTTGTTATTTTGAGAGTGGGCCTCTCTGTATAGTTCCTTGTGTGCTGGGATCCAGTCATGTACCACCATGCTCAGATAAGAGGCATTAAGTTGTAACATGCAAGTTCAGGCTGCTAGCAAATGTTTGAAACAAAAACTTCTTGATCAATTAATTAATTCAATCAACACTTATTGGCCATTCTCTAACTATAAACCTCCTGGCCTTGGAAGTGCAATGGTGAACCAGATACCCACAGGGGCCGACACTTGGGAGTTATCATAAACAACCGAGATAGCTGTATGAGTTTGGGGGGAAGTTCTTTAGTTAATTAATACCATCAATTGCTTCTGAGTTTCTTTCTGTGCCACCATCACCATCATCATTTTTTACGTGTTCGATGAAAGTTTTCTGAATCACATGTCAAGTGTGGGTTTAGAAAAGGGTGTTGTTTTCTTGCTCGAGAGCATGAATCTATGAACACACTGTCCAAGTACAGAAAGATTTCTAGCTTACGCTTTCAATTCTATGGCTCCCTCTCTGGTGTCAAGTTTTACCGCACACAGATAACGAAATGGCTGTATGGTGTGTACTGGGAATATGCACCAGTCAGTTGCTTCAGCACCGGGTGCTAAGTACAGAGATAGACAGGGGCACAACACATGCAGACACACTCCTGTGGACACCTAGTGTGTAAGGTTGGGGGTAGGGCAGAGAAATTTTCCTGGAGAAGCCAGTGGAAGCCCAGGAATGGGATGCTCAGCAGGGAGAGCTTTGGTTTGATGGAGGCAGTGCATGTCTCAGGGTCACAGCCCTGGCTGCTCTATGGAGTGGATATTGGAAGCTGACAGAGGAAGCCTAGAATGCATGCTACTTTGGGTTAGATCCCTGCCATCCTCATTTCTTCACAAATTCCATGAAATAATGAAAATTGTGAGCCTAGTATAGACTACTGCTGTGGCTTGGGTTTGTCCTTTAATTTCATGAATTGGAATCCTAATTCCAAAATCCATTTTTTTTCCATCTGGAGGTGAGGCCTGTTGGAGACTTTAAGGACTGAGGAAATCTAGTTAAAGTCATGAGAGTAGGGTCCTAGCTCATATTAGTTTCTATTCTATAGAAGAGAAAGAGAGACCCAAGGTAGCATCCTTGCTGTCTGCATGTAATACCCTCTGCAAGAAGGCCCCCACCAGATGCTGAGTAGATGCCAGCACAATGTTTTTGGAAATCCCAGTCTTCACCACCGTGAACCAAGTAAATGTTCATTCTTTATAAATTACCCAGTGTTGGGTATTTTGTTATAGCATCTGAATACGGACTAAGACAACTGTCAAACATCTCTTCTTTCGCAGTCTGCTTTACAAGGTTGTTGGCACCTCTCTCATGGCCTTCGCTATGTGGTCTGAGAATCTGAGTGTCACACATTTGGTATGTTATTTCCCTTGGACTAAATAGACAACAGGAATTAATAAAAATGATTTTCATTGGCTTAGGAGGTCTGAACCTAGGTCTGAGAAGTTTGTTGAGAAAAAAACAACAATATAAAATGACTATAGGTGTGGCTGAGTTTGAAAGATGGGGAATGGCTCTGCCTCTGTCAAATTTTAGAGCAAGCAAAGAGAATGGAAGGTTCAGAGCTCTAGTAGGGAAGTGGCATTTCTGTTGACCAAATATGGTTCTTCAAGACGTCAGGGGCCCCTTGCCCTCCCCTCATTGTGATCTGCCACATACACTTTTTCTAAGAGTAGGAGCCATTTCCTCTTCTCGGTTTTCTGAGGTAGAGTCTAAGTATCCTTTCTCCCTTTCTTTTCCTTTTCCTTTTTTTTGAGGGGAGAATCAAACCCAGGTCCTTACCCATCTAAGCTCTCCTTACTAAGGCAAGACAAAATTTGCCACCAGTGTAGAAGAGAGACACTGTTCTCAACTTCAACATCACTTTTTTCCGACCCTGACTATTTCAGAATGACCTACCTGACTTGGCAGTGTCTTCCAGGAGTTCCTCTGGTCCTGCCAATATTAACTGAGTGATGGTGTAAAACACCTGGGGGCCATTTGCCTGTTGCTTGGGTCTCCAACCCTTGTTCCCCCCCATCCAAAGCAATGTCCATGTCGTGAGTAAAATTTCAAATTGTGTCTCTCTGATGATGCACTCTTGAGTCTCTGGGAAAGTATTTTAATTAGGTTTTGGAAAATTAGCTGAAATCTCTGTCTTGTTCTCTGGGTAAGGAAGCTTCTCCTGCCCACGGTTCCTCTCACAGCCACTCACCTCACTGGAAAGATTGCTGTGATGCTCTCTGCAAGGAAGAAGGGCTCACAGGTCAGGGTGTCAGCAGTCCCTTGCTCTGGGCTGCTGACACAGAGAATTCCCGCGCCTTCTCATCTTACTTTTTGGCTTCACTGAGGTATAGTTACCTCCTGCTAGTCAGTTGCCTTCAAGACACTCACCCTAGCCTCCTGGTCTGAGCCTTCCAGCCTCATCTGGGATTTGAACTCGTGGTCCCAAGAGCAGGATGGATTAGCGCTCAAGGGCTCCCAGGCTGACTTCATCAAAGCTTTCCCTGGCACATCTCCATTATGTGAATGGCTCTGTTAACCAAACCTATTATCTTCCCCCCTTGGTTTTCAACTTGAGAAAGGGAAAGCAACTTCTTTAATGGCCCACAGATTGATGATTAACATTTTACATGTCCCTGCTGCTAAGTAAAAGAACTGCTTTGTGGACAGTGAAATGCCTGGGAGAAGGAAGCGGGAGTCAACGTGGTTTATTAACTTGTGCTGCTTCATTAATCACAATCTTTTTTATGGCGGTGCTTAAAGGCCCATCCATTGTACTTCTCGGGAATGGGGCAGATCAAAACCAAGTGCTTTTAGTGCACCTTTGACATCTGGCATAGCAGCCGGCTATCTGCGATATTGCTCTCCAGCAGGATAGGGAACTGCATTCCCTGTGACCGTGCTGGCCCCTCTGATTTAAGCTACTACAGAGGGCAATGAATTACCTTAAAGGAGCTCCAGTTCAGAACTCCAAGTTTTATGCCGGACCCCTGCCAGCTTCCCCACTTTATGAGTATGAACAATCAGACAATTGAACTGATTTGACTTTGCCGCTCCTGGAGTTTCATTGCTGTGAACCTGGGGCTGTAATGATGGCAATGCCATGCTAAGTGTCGCTCTGACTAGCGGCATTGCCTGCTGCCCGTTCAAGTAGGGCACCCATTCTTGTTAGCTGGGAACTGCTCTGATTTGCAGCAAGGGGGAAAATAGATCCCATGCAATCAGATTAACTCAACTCTGAATGTTATTTTCATTTAACACGGTGGAACCAGGCAGTGTCCCAATTTTTTTTAATGGTAAACTCATTAAAAGGCAGGGTTCTTTTCAATGAGTCTTTATAGAGTGGAGGTAGAAAGCACCTGCGAAGTCTTGCCACAGATCACGGATATACACAGACACCGATATGCATAATGTCCATAGTCACCTCCCCACAGACAGGCTCAGGCTGTCGGGGGCCAAGGAGTCAACAGAGTGAATGTTTGTTGATTCGACCGAGTAATCCAAGAAGATACAACAATTCCCTTCAAAAGAGAAAAGCCACGTGGACCTTTCAGGCAGGAAATTCAATGTAGACAATAAAATGTTATTTTCAAGAAAAAAATTAAACTTTATTACTCAAGAACCTTATAGTTCACAAATTTCTTATGTGAAAATGAAAACCAACCCAGCCTGAGAGACTGTGAGAGAATCATTCTCCTCTAGATATTTATTTGTCAGGATGCTGAAAACTGAGTGGATCATAAGAAGGAAGGAAGCAATCATCATGCTCACGGTGCTTGCTGTGTTCTGCACTCTCCTGAGGGCACACCATAATCCATTTAAATCTATTTTGTGCAAGTCAATAACAGTCAGAGTTGAGTTACTCTGACAGCAGTGCAATTGATCCCTACTGTTAAGGGGGAAGCTGAGGTACAGAAAAGTCCATTGACTTCCGTGCTCAAGCCTCGTGCAAGGGGCTGCCAGGGTGGGGCTCCGGCAGCTTTTACATTTAGTGCTTCTGCTGTGTTACCTCTGCTGAGTCTTTGACATGACCACGGGGACTGATACTGGTGATCCCAAAAGATTACTTCACTCACTTACAAAATACAGTGCTAAAAAAATAAAAAGAATGTTTCATCTGACTTCGTTCAGAAGCCCAGATAAAAGGAAAGATAAGGTAGAAAAAAAAGATCCTTAAAACAAAATGCCGGACTCATTGTTTAAGGAAAAAAATTAAAAAAAAATCAATCATTTTGGTTCTGTTATTGATGATTAGATAAAGATGCACATACTCTTATATAAAAAGCACATGAAACAGTTCTGCTCTAAGGTCCTCTGCAATAGCAGCAAGGACATTTAACGGCTGAGTCACCTCTTTAGCCCCTGCACACCTCTCTGGAAAATGACATAGACGGCTTTAATGGAAACGGGCAGTGAAGGCTTCCTGTATATGAGACATAAGCTCTCTGCGTTGTGCATGTAGAGCAGTGACCCAAACCTGGTGAAGAATATAGCGGTAGTGAGGTGATTAGTCTTGCTAAGTCAACTCGACTGCAGTTTGAGTGACCTAGACATCTCTGGGTAAACCTGGGAGTATAAATTCCTGAGAGATCTAACCCCATGCTAGCACACTATCCATGGGCTGGGGTTCCAAGCAGAATAAAAAGAAAGAGCTGGACCACCAGCTTTTAACTCTCTCTGCTTTCTGAGTGCGAATGTGCACTGTGAGCAGCTGCCTTAGCCTCTGCCTGTCACAGCTTCCCAGCCATGAGGGACTGTACCCTCAGACCATGAGCCAACATGAGCCCTTCCTTCCTTAAGTTGCCTTTTGCAAGTGTTTTGTCATAGCAACGAAAAATATGCAATGTAACTGGGTTTGGGGAGACAATAACCCTACTATACAGAGTTACTAACAGTTCCCTCCATTTTCCCTCCCTTTTGCCAGGCATGGTGCTGCATTCCTTGAAGCCCAACACTTGAGAGGCAGAGGCAGGTGGATCTCTTGTGAGTTGGAGGTCAGTCTGGTCTACATAGCAAGTTCTAGGCCAGAAAGAGCTACATGGTGAGACCCAGCCTCAAAGTTTCCCTCACTTTTGACAGCAAATTCAGTAAATTTCAAGGGATTCCTGAATCACCACAGGAGTGATAATCCATTAGGAGCACTTACAGCAATCACTAAGACTATGATACTCATGGATTTGGTTTCCTACAAGGAAGCAGCCAAAGAAAGAATGGACAGGAGACAACCCAGGAGTTGAAGTGTGATCATTCTGGAGAAGTTGTCCTTCTCTGTGACCATGCTGTGTGACAATACATGGGGCCCATAACCCACTGGAGAAACTCACTGCATTGTGTCCAGACTTTCTGCCAAGGACTAATTATAAACTTTCTGAATAACAATTTTAGTATCCAGGCTCAGTAGCATGTTGTGGTAACATCTTGGTCTCTGGTCCTTGTTGAGGTCAGAACTACACAATGTGGTCCAAAGTCTCGACATAAATTACTATGTTAAACTGACCAGTGACACAAGCTCCCAAACGGACATTTCTATCAGCTGATGCATCTTAAGGGCCTAGAGAAGCACCTTCCTTTAACCAAGGGCAAAATTCAGACCTGTTTTGGGTGAGGGTCAATCTTTATTGACTAAATACATGCCGATGAAGAATAATAAAGCAACGAAAGGGAACAGAGAGGAAAGTGGTGGTGGTCACTCTTGTCGACAGAACAGCAGAAATAGAACGAGATGGACACCTGGGCAAGAACGTTTCAAACAGAGAAAGATCAAAGGCAGTGAGGCACCAAAAGAGCAAGGAGCTGATTTCAGCTAAGGAGGCAAGTGCAGAATGTGAGCATCAGGGAGATGGTGAGGAGCAGGCTGAGGGTCAAAAGAGAATGGGAGAAAGATGGATCGTCCTGGGCCTTGGCTATCAGGGAGTAACTCCGAGGGAGACTCCTGGAAGACTTGAGCAGAGGAAAGAAATGGTGCTCATCCCCGTTAGCTTGAACTGTCAGCTTGACCCAGCCTGGTGTCATCTGAGAGGAAAACCTGGATTGAGGAACTGTCTGGATCAAATTGGCTTGTGGGCATATCACATATCATCTTGGTTGTTAGTTAATGCACACAGTCCCAGTCTAATGTGCACAGCACCACCTTTAGGCAGATTGGTCCTGGGTTATATTAAGGAAACCAACTGAACGTGATGAGTCTGCCTATGATTGAGCCAGCAAGCAGCTGTCCCCCATGGTTTCCTGCCCTTGAGTTCCTGCATGAGTTCCTGTCCAAACTTCCCTCAGGGGCAGACTGCTAACTAGAAGTGTAAGCCAAGTAAATCCTTCCAATCCCTATATTGCGTTTGGTCAGAGTGATTTGCCAGAGCAACAGAAAGGAAACCAGAATGCTATTATAACAAAATGCTTGAGATGAGGTAATGGTAAAGCGGAGAGACTGTTTGGGCTCAAGTTTCTCGAGACTTGGATGCAACTGATTAGAGTACCAGCATCGAGTGTGAGTCTTCCCACTGCACCGCAGCATGGTGGGTTAACGTCAGGCTCCTCCTCCGTTGCGTAAAGCCTCTCCTGCTATCACAGGTTCCCACCCTCATGATCTATTCAAATACGAATTCATTTTTAACTTACATCTTCATTTCTCCTTCAGTCTAAGGGTTACGTAGAAGAAATGTCTAGTTGCTTTGATTTTTCCGTTTTGGGTGGTAGTAGGCTCTTCATGCAGTTGAATAATTTCTTCATTTTGGAATTTATTGAGACTTTATTTGTGACAGAACACACGTTTTAATGAACGTACCATGTGTTTGAAAACAATGTGCACTTCCAAGTTTATTACTGGGAACAGAGTTAAGTATTTATCTTAGGAGATCAAACTTGTTAGCTGCATTATGACGATCTTCTCTAAATTATCTTGGAAGAAACTTATTTGATCTTTTAGTAGCTAAGTACTTTTTCCATGTGGTTTTCCGATTTTTCCTTGGAACTCTAAAATATTTCAGAAGTAAAGGCTGAGGTGCATAAAGGAACCTTCAAGTATTGAACACTCTAAGTGGTTTTGTAATTTTTTGAAATGTTAGACAGTTCACCTCTATTTCGCTTGAATTCTTTTGTCTGTTACGGTTTCTATACATATAAAATGCTTTTTGTTAATCTTTATCTCAGATTTTAAAAAATTAGTTTTACTATTATTATTATTGTGTGTATATGCTTGCGTGCATGTGTATGTGTGTTTGTGTGTGTGCATGTGCACACTCCCCACAGTGTACATTTGGAGATCAGGGACAATGTGCAGGACTTCATTCTTTCATCCTGCTATGTGGGTCCCGGAGACTGAAGCTCAGGCTGTCCGGTTGGCAGCCTGGCTATTAGCTGCAGTTGTCTACTTGACACACCTGGGAAGGGGGAATCTCAGCTGAAGAACCACCTTTATCTGATTGACCTGTGAGCATTTTCTTGCTGCTTGATTGATGTGGGAGGGCCTAGTCCACTGTGGGAAATGCAGGTGGGCTTGGCACATGTAAGGGAGGGGTCCTAGACCAAGCTGGTGAGCAGCATTTTTCTGCCATCTCTGATTTAGTTCCTACCTTGACTCCTCTTGATGATGGACAGTTAATCTGTAAGCCAAACCTGTAAGTCCTTTCCTCTCCAACTTACTTTCGGTCCTGGTGCTTATTCGAGCAACAGAAACTAAACCAATACACATGCAAAGCCATCTTGCCAGGTCCCTTCTCTAGGGCAGTTCTTCATTACCTTGTTTTCTCCTTTTCTCTTCCAACCATCTTTAAAATTCTACTTTGAAACATTGCATATTAAAGTGTTTAAAAATAAACAAATTTGTGATCTTATCATTAACAGGAGACAGGACCTCTTATAAATTACTATCATGAGTAATTCTTTTTGTGTCATTTCATTTTATGTTCCTTATATATTATATATTACTACATTATGATTCCATTGTTCAACCTGTTCTTTCCCCTTTGGGAATTCAATGCATTCCTTTATCTTCTTGAGTGTGTGTATGTTTATAACTTTATCTATATAGATCTGCTATTTTTTTCTGTTACTTTATGACATTTATTACACTTTAGTTTGTTTTCTTTTTCTATATTTCTTAATAATATAAAACTTTAAAAAGATGAGGATTTTTACACACTTATTCACTTAGCTACCTAATGAAAGTGTCTTTTTATGTTAGGCAGAGGTGGTGCACACCTTTAATATCAGAACTCAGGAGACAGAGGCGGGCAGATCTCTGAGTTTGAGGCCAGCCTAATCAACAGAGCTAGTTCCAGGAAAGCCAAGGCTACACAAAGAAACCCTGTCTCAAAAACCAAAAAACCTCTTTTTCATTTGAATAGATTTTGAAAATCAGGTTTTCTAGAAATAGTTATTATACAACTATAAAAATGATTTTTATCTCTACTCTGTAGTGATATTTCATTTTTAATAAATAAAACTTGCCTCAAGATCAGAGAATAAAACAGCCACCCTGGTCAGCCTTACAGACCAGGCAGTAGTGATACACACCTTTAATCCCAGTAGCCACACTAGTTTGCCATAGAAACCGGGCGATAGTGGTGTATGCCTTAATCCCAGCACTAGAGAGGAATATAAGACGGGAGGAGACAGCTCTCAGGTAGTCTTAGTCTGAGGATTCTTGGAGGCAGAATCTCCATTTCAGACTGAGGTAGAGGTGAGAGCCAGTGGCTGACTGTTTTGCTTTTCTGACTTCAGGTTGAACCCCAATATCTGTCTCTGGATTTTTATTTATCATGTTATATTACTTTCTTATATTTACATTGTTATCATTATTGCATGTGTATGATTTGTGTTGGGGAGCATGCATGCACAGGAAGTGTGTGGAAGCCAGATAGCATCTTTTAAGGGTTGGATATCTCCTTCTGCTGTAGGTTCTCTGGATTCAACTCGGGTAGTCAGGCTTCCTCGCTTTTACTCATGGAACCATCTCATTGGCCTCTGCTCTCTGATATCAGTCTGATTATCTAGTTCTCTTCATCAGCTATACTCCATGGCTTCCTTCTCTTAAGGTATTAATAAGAGCTTTTATTAAGAATGTTTTTTGACAGTTATTAGTAAATACATTAGCACTTTTATATTTTTAGATAATTTGTTAGCACACACAGATTTACCAGGGAATGACTGCTTCAAGAATACTGCAGTGCAGTATAGAATTATTTTAGTAACTTTAGTCTGAATCTTGAATTTCTGGTCCTATTAAAATATGGAGGACTTCATTTTATCTCTCAGATATATTCGGCTTCATTTTGAGAAGGGAAGTTGCATGTCACAGCTGAAGTTTGGAAGTCATACCTGCCTGCAAATATCGATCTTCTGCAACACCAGTTTTCTCATATAGGCTGTTGGGATGCTCCAATGAAGGATACATGTGAATGACATCTCTGTGAGGAAGGCTGCAACAGTTCTCTTCTGTTATTGCATGAGGTATTCAGTTAGCATCAGTTATTTCAATTTGATAGCTAACTTGGTCGCCTTCATCAGATATTTTCTTTTCAATCAGTGCTATGTAAAAAGAGATATGGGATCATGTACCCAGGGGCACACTGGGAGTGTGGGAATTATTTACTTAGAAATGAATAATATGCAGCTTTCTTTAAAGGCAAACTCCAGAGTGGTTTTTTTTCCTCCTGCTGATCCTAACAACACATCTGTGGAATACAGCTTCCCAGTGGTCATTTTTGTCCAACACAAAGCTGAACAGATGCTCACTCAAGTCCCAGCCACCTGGCAGGCCATTGTTGACTTGGCAGGACCCTCCAGACTGGGGAATCTGAGGAAGACATTTCATCCCAGCTGACGGCAGGATTATGACTCTGGGAATCAGTGTGAGACCCAAGGTTTACTACAGGCATCATTGGGAATGGCATGGGAAGCTTGGGGATTCACATCCATCAGGCACAAGCATCAGGAGCCAGCAGGTAAATTATGGACCAAAGCTGTCATGCCAGCTGGAAAGATGTTGCAATTCAACTATAGTGCAGGTAGGACTGCCCTTGTTAACAAAAAGTAATTGGTAAAACTGGAATATACTTTGCCACAGGATTGCTTATAGTGAATTATTAGTATACATGGCACATAGAGCTTTAGAGAAAGTGCCCCGTGTTTTACCACCTTGAGTTCCATGAGCCTCTTTCTAAGCAAAGAACTAGAGAGTCCAGGAAAACCTTCTCTTGATTCGTAGTTAATAGGCATGTTCAGATGCTGTTGTATCTTGTTGGTCCTTACACAAAATTAATGCAGTTTCATCAGAAATTAATATCAAATGGCAAAATAGCTTAAAATATTTAATAATTTAATAAAATAGTTTGATTTTAAACAGTAATGAAATTCTCATGTAAATAATATTTTATCAAGATTTTCTTCTGTTATGAGACTCAGATTACATATACGATTCCCTGCCAAACCTCTTTCAGACATCCTTGAGTTTTCTGGGAAATATTTAAACTCTCGACATCTCATAAATCATTCGAGGTTGAATATATGAGTGTAATGAGGTGCTATTATGACCATATGTGAAATATCACGTTTGGGAACTTAGTCCCCAATTGTTGGTACCGTTTTGGGAGGTTATAGGACCTTTGGGATATAAGCCTGTGCAGCTTACCCAGAGTACTATGGTTGGGCCTAGAGGACTAGAGCTGGCTAGTCCTCCTCCCAGCCCAAGTGCCTTGCTTTCTGTCTGCCATTGTGATGTAATCAGTGGCAGCAAGCTATGCTGGTCACAACACAATCTGCTCAGTTGCTCTTTTTTCCCTGCAGTGAACTGTGAGCTAAAATAAACCCTTGCCCCTTAGCTAGTTTCAGTTATTTGGTCCTAATGATGACAAAAAAGGTAAATAATACAAGTACAGAGTGCTCTTTGAATAGCCAACAGTCCAAAGCCTATGTTGCCAATTGGTTCTGCTGCTCCTCAGAGCCATCCCTGCTATGGGGAGTTTAGGGACTTCTGACTTATCAGTGCATTGGTTTCCTGATCTCATTGGCTCCTGCCCTGATATGTCCATATTTCCGCATGTCTGTCTTTCCTCTTGAAGAGCCCCGGAAGCTGAGTTCTTCTTTTCCTGCCATCAAGTCTCAGCAGGACTGAGTTTTCTTCATGATAGAAAGGGTCTTCCTGAGCAGGTGGCAGTGAAGATCCAAGAACTGACATGTTTGTCACTTTTATGGGCAATGCTGTGCCCAAGGTGACTTCCAGAAGAAAGGGTTTATGTTGGCTTACATTTCCAGAGGATGAGGGTCATAATGGGAGGAGGAGGAAGCAGGCTGCCAGCATGGCGGCACGAGCAGGAGATGGAGAGCTCACATCTTCACTTCTTGAGTAAAGCAGTAGAGTGGGGGTGGGGAAAGAAGGAGAAGGGGACAGTGAAAGTGGTGGAGGCTTTAGCCTTAAAACTCTTCCCCAGGGATGTACCTTCCTCCAGCAAGGTGGTACCACCTAAACCTCTCTCGTGTCCATCAACTGGGAACTGAGTGGTCAGCCAAACACCCAAGACTATGAGGCACACTGCCCATCTGAAGCACCACTAAGGGCGTCTTCTTCTTTGCAAATCAATCTTGATAAGCTGAAGCCAATCCTGATTTTTTTTATTTGCTTTGCTTTATTAAGAAAATATATAGGGGAAGAGAAATAACTGTTTGATTTAGCCCATGGAAGGCTAATTTTGTGAGGGCAGCATTATAAAAGTATTCAACTCAAAATTAGCCTCCACGGAGGCATGCCAGGGTTTTGTAACAGCTGGCTTCTGATCTTCCCCCACCACTGAGCACCAGATGCTCAGCTGCCTGCAGAGCCAGGAAGGTAGAGATGGGCAGAGAGGAAACTGGGAGAACTGTGTCCTGGGTGGAGGAAGGGCTTTGCCTGGGAACAGTCACCATTTCCACATGTCTGTGTGGAAACTATGTGGCCAGACCCCTTCTGTTTTCTCTTTTGTTTTACAAAAATTCTTCAAATGTTGATTTAATATGAAACTTCCTAATTAGATGAAAGTTAAACAAAGCATGTTTGGAGTAAGAGTTTGAATGTAGTCGCCAATTATTCTGCATCCAAGTTTTTTCTCCCTCTCTCTGCTTCCTCTCCCTTCCTGCCCTTCTGCCTTTCTTCCTGTTTTTTTTCTTCCCTCTTCTTCCTCTCTTTTTCTTTCCCTCCCCTCCTCTCTTCTCCTTTCTTCGTTCTACTTTTGTCTCTCATTCTTTCTTTCTTCTTCCTCTCCCCATCTTCCATCCTTTCTTTCACCCTCCTCTCTGGATTCTTCTTCATCACATATTCTGGTTATCGTTTTAGGACTCTTGTTTAAATGGCAGTCTTTTTCTCTGATCCCCATTTTATCCTACAGCTATTCCCAAGTAAATTTACTCACTTCTTTTCAGTCCAAATACATATTTCAAAGTTTCAGACTATTTGTTTGCTGGCCTATTTGCCTTGCTACACTGTGGAAACCTGAAAGACAGAAGCCATGTTAAGCACCTGTCATCTCAGGAGTGTCATAGAATGTTTAACATGTAGCAAATTTTCCAAGGGTGCTCAGGAGATGAGGGCAACAGACATGTCTCTTAGCTGAGTCCTGACTGCCCCACTTCTCTGATTCACTTGTCCCACAAGGCAAGATGGCATGATGCTCCTCTTTTATTGGGCACAAAAAATTTATACTTCGTCTTTGGGGATAAACAGAAAGTAGCTGATTGAATCTATATGAGAAAAAAAGATATTTGTTTTCAGTATATATCTGGGCTCTCTTTTTGAAGAGCCTATTTAAACAAACAAACAAGCAAACAAACTTTCTACCCCTCAAATTATCCCACAAAATAGAAACAGAAAGAACATTGCCCAACTTGTTTTGAGGCCACAGTTACCCTGATACCCAAACCAAAAAAAGACTCAGCAAAGGGAATTAAGGATCAATTTCCTTAATAATATAGATACAAACATTCTCAATAAAATACTTGCAAAATGAATCCAAGAATACATCAAAAAGATCATTCACTATGATCAAGTAGGCTTCATCCCAGAGATGCAAACATGAGTCAATATATAGAAATCAATAAATATAATCCACTGTATAAACAGACCGAAAGACAAAAACCATATGATAATCTCATTAGATATACAAAAGGTCTTTGACAAAAATCTGACACTTCTTCATGATAAAAGTACCAGAAAGATTAGGGATGCAAGGGACACACCTCAACATAATAAAGGCAGTTTGCAGCAAGTTCATAACTTAAATGGCAAGAAACTCAAAGCAATTCCATTAAAATCAGGAACAAGACAAGGTTGTCTAGTTTCTTCGTACCTAATCAAGACAGTACCTGAAGTATTTGCTCTAATAGCTAGAGCAGTAAGACAACTAGAGAAGATTTAAGGGATACGAATAGGAAGGGAAAAAGTCAAAGTATCTTTATTTGCAGATGAGATGATAGGATACATAAATTACCCTAAAAATTCTACGGGTAAACTCCTACAACTGATAAACACTTTAAGCAAAGTAGTTAGATATAAAATCAACTCACAAAAATCAGTAGCCCTCATATCTATTGTTGACAAGTGGACTGAAAAAGAAACAGGGAAGCAATGCTTCAGAATAGCCTCAAACAATGTAAAATATCTTGAGCTAACTCTGACCAAGAAAGTAAATGGTAAGAGTTTTGCTCTTTGAATGGTAACAACTTTGCTGGGTACAGTGGCACACACCTTTAAACCCAGCACTCAGGAGACATAGGTGGCAGATCACTGAGTTAGAAGCTAGCCTGGTCTACAGAGTGTCTTCCAGGACAGTCAGGACAACACAGAGAAATCCTATCTCAGAAGACAAAACAAAACCAAAACAACCAAAAAACCTTTAAGACACTGAAAAAAGAAAATGAAGAAGATATCAGAAGATGGAATAATCTCCCATGCTCAAGGATTGGTTTGCTTAATATAGTAAAAATGGTCATCCTGCCAACAGCAATCTATATATTCAATGCAATCCCCATCAAAATTCCAACACAATTCTGCATACATCTTGAGAGGACAATTTCAGTTTCTTATAGAAACACAACAAACTGAAAATAGCTAAAATAATCTTAAATAATTAAATAATTGCTGGAGGTATTACCATTCCCAATTCCAAATTGTACTTGAGAACTATGGTAATAAAAGCAACATGGTATTGGCACAAAGACAAACATGTTGATCGATGAAATCAAACTGGAGACCCAGTCATAAATATGCACACCTATGACCACTTGAGTTTTGAGAAAGAAGTCAGAAAAATACACTGGGAAAAAAAGACAACATCTTCAACAAGTGTTGCTGGCCAAACTGGAAAGCTACAAGTAGAAGAATCCAAATAGATGTGTAGTTATCACCCTGCACAAAACTAAACTCAAAATGGATAAAAACTTTAACATAAAACTAGATACACAGAACCTGCTAGAAGAAAAAGTGGGGAATAGCCTTGAACTCATTGGCACAGGAAAAAACTTTCTGAACAGGACACTGCTGGCATAGGAACTATGAGCAACAATTAATAAATGGAACCTCATGAAACTGAGATGTTTTTGTATGGCAAGGGACTTTGTCATTTAAACAAATTGGCAGCTCCAGAATGGGAAAATATTTTTACCGACTACATATTTGATAAAGGGCCAGTATCCAAAATATATGAACTACTCAAGAGACTTGTAAACACCAAGTCAGGCACAAATTCTTTATCTACAGTGGTGTGCTAACTGCATGCTATGCTAAGGCAATGATGCACAGAGCTTGTTGGGAGGAATCAACTGTCTTAGTTAGGCTTTTTCTCGCTATGAAGGGACACCAAGACCACAGCAGCTCATAAAGAAAACATTTAGTTTGGGTGGCTCGCTTACAGTTTCAGAGGTTTAGGTTATTATCATGATGGGGAGCATGGCAGCATGCAGGCAGACATGGGGCTGTAGTAGTAGCTCAGAGTCCTATATCTTGTAGGCCACTGGAAGTCGACTGTCACACTAAGTTTGAGCCAAAGAGACCTCAAAGCCTGCCCCCATGGTGACACACTTTCTCCAACTAGGCCATACCCACTTCAATAAGGTCACACCTCCTAATAGTGACACTCCCTTTGGGGGCCATTTTCTTTCAAACTACCACACCAACCAATATCCGGTTTGACTGAAGACCCACTTCACCAGATGGAGCCCATACCGACATAGCTTGGGTGACCAAGAACCTGAGACTAAACCAAATACTACTTACCATTCTAAAACAAACAGACAGCTCAGCAATGAAATGACTCCCAATGACATCCTGCTATACTCATAATTCAGTGCCTTGTACAGCCATTAGAGAAACTTCCTCCTGCAGCTGATGGGAACAACTACAGAGAGCCACAGAAGAGGAGGCATAAAGAGTAGAAGAGCAAGAGGGGATGAAGGACACCAAGAAAACAAGGCCCTCTAAACCTACATGATTAACCCCTGGGTGAACTCATAGAGACAGAGACTTACATAGAGCCTGCATCGGTCTGTACCATTTGGAAGGCCTTGAGCTGAAAGAAGAGATACACACTTCCACCCAGAAGCTATCTTCAATTGATAACCACTTGAAAATGAAAATTTAGTTTCCTCCAAGGGAGTCTACCTGGGGAAACAAAGTACTCTTAAGAGCAGGCTGCATGCCCTGCAGTAGATGGCCAACAGAAAATGAACCCAGCAGCGTCTTTGAGGGCTCCTAGTATCATAATATAGTCTAAAGGCGCTTCCTTTTTTAAAATTACCTTATTTTTATTATAAGTAATAAAAAATACTATTAAAAATTTGTGTACATATAATACATATATACATAGACACATATTTTTGTTTTGCTCTATTGGTCCTTGGTGTATATATTATGGTTTTCAGTTTAGTGTTTTTATGAGATTCCTGAGTATGTAAATGAGAGGGTCTGTGTTTCTTGTGCTTTTTCTTAGACTCTTTTCTTCGGTTTGTTTTGTCCAATTCCAATGTGTTACTTTTTGTTTCATCTTATTATATTTTATTATTATCCCACAGAAGCCTGTTTGTTTTCTAATGAGAGACAGAAAGGAGGTGGATCAAATGGGAAGAGAGGAAGGAGCAGCTTGGAGGAGTTGAGGGAGGGGAAACCATAATCAGGATGTATTATATGAGAAAAAAATCTATTTTCAACAAAAGGAAAAAATAAATACAGAAAATATTCTACTGAGCCATCTTTCTGGGAAACTGGAGAGATGTTTGTCTTTCCTGGGGTGTAAGGGAGCATGCAAGGGGGTGAAGATGTTT
>LOJH01015702.1:12660-23276 GCA_001685095.1 Ellobius talpinus | reverse complement strand
GGGACGAAAAGCAGGCCTGCGCCCCCCTTTCACTACATCTATCCTTCAGGCATGCCAGGTCATAAGCACAAGCAAAGGAAGACAAGTAAAACTGAAAACAGAGTTAAAGGGGTCTGAGGTGTCCAGAGGCTGCATAATAATGAAGTTTCTAAAGCAAGTGTTGAACCGTGGGAGAAACGCTGACTCTTCTTTGGAAGGGACTCATGATAAACAGGAAACATATCTTACAGTGCCTTTATCATTTCTTCTTGCATCTTCTGCACAGAGTCCAGCAGCAGAGGAAGTGTGGTGTCATAGTACTGACTCTGATGGAGCTGGGCCCCCTTCAGGGCCAGCACATACTGATTGTGCAGCATGTGGAGCTTCATCGTGGCTTTGTCATAGCGCTCTTTGGCCTTTTCTGTCTCCTTCCCTGAGGAAAACATTGACAATAGCAAAGAGATAGGCGTTATCTTCACTGTATGCAATCCAGACTGGTGTTATTTTCCACATTTAATAAAAAACCAACTGTGCTGACTGTGTACTGTGTGCAGAGAGCTGCTCTTCCAAGGACTGCTTGTCAGTACTCGGCACAGAGTTCCTGTGCAGCCCATGCTCAGTCAAAGTCAGCACACACCAATACAGACATCCGACCCTCCTTTTCAAAGGCACTCCCAGAATGTTGGGACAGCTGCTCACATGAGAACATGTATGCTCACAGCACATCAGGTCACATGAGAATATGTACACAGGAAAACATTCAGATGTTAAAACTGAAAGCTGTGTCTAATAATCTATAGACAAGAAGGCTCTGAGGAGGCTTATAGAGAAAACAAACTTAAGAGATGCACATGGATAGAGAAGTGTCACAAAGGTAACAAACAATATAGCCTCCCTCATGGTGAATATTATCAACTGGACACTTCTGTGTTGGAGGTTAGGGCTCCAGGTTTGAAGGAGTCCTTCATGAAGAGCATGGTAAACTGGAATACGAAGACAACTTGGAAAGAATAAGAAATGTGGAAGAGGTAGGCAAAGAGGAAAAGTCAAGTTCAGGAAAATGAAGACAGACTCTTCAGAGGTAGGACAACTCAAACTTGGCAATTAAGCAGAGACATATAATGTGGGAGATAACTGGAAAATACTGATAAATGTCATGAATCACAATTTTTTGTAGTACTTTATTATAGAAATCATTTAAAATATTTATATATTGCCAACATAAGTAAATGAATATATCCATTAATACAATTTTAAGCAAGTCACAGATTTTTGGTAAAAATTGAGTAAATATGACATCAATTTAAAGATTTTTTAAAATATTTATTAATTTCTTCCCTTCTTCAAAGGAAGTTCTTCAAATTAAATCCTACCCTAGAGACCTTACATTGTTTTTTAAATTGTGTGTGTGTTTGTTTATCTTTGTGTCTGTGTGACTGCCATGTCTGGGGGGTGCTCATGGAGGCCAGAGAAGGACGTCAGATCCTGAATGTGGGGTGAGCCACCTGCTATGGGTGCTGGGAGCAGAGCTCTGGTCCTCCAGAAGAGCAGCAAGTGTTCTTCTATTAACCACTGACCTCTCTGCAGCCCCATAGCAAGAAGTTTTACTAAGAGAAGCTTTTCTTTGCTGCCAATCTGTTTAGGTTCTCAGTAACTACCTGCTATTATCACCTGTTTGAGAATCTCTCCAGTCCCAATGAAAAAAATCAAAGAAAGGGTGAGGTTTTTGCAGAGACTTGGACATGGCCCCTACCACTATTTCCAGGAAGAGAGAAAGCAAAGTGAGAAGTACAACCCCTTGCGTCTCTCACCCCCTCTAACTATGAGGACAGGGATATAAGATGGAAGAACGTAAGGGCCAAGGATGGGCAGAAGCAATGTGAAACGCTGCCTTCAATCACAACATGGCTGTCCACACAGGAAGCCACAGCAGCTATGGCTTCCTGCACAAGATCCAGACAAGTTAAAAATCCAGTCTGGGGAGGCAGTCCTGAGGCCCCACCCACAGTGAGGACCCTTTGGCAGCTGAAGGCTGCTGTGGGAAGAAGTCGCTTCTTCTTGAGCATGTTACCACTAAGACCTTGCCCACACCCCAGTGGTTAATCCCACACCTATGTGTATAAGGGCATTAGTGTATGTGGGCACCATACTATACTCAATGGGTTGTGTTCTCAAAGAAAAAGAAAAACAGAAAAGACAGGATGGAATGTGCTGGTGGGCTGAGGGAGAGTTCAATGTGTTAAGAGAGTGGATGTGTTCAAGACACTTCATATACATGTATCTATTAGTCAAAGAATATATTAAATATCTAAATATCTACTAAAATATAAAAATACAAAGGAAACCACCCTTCCTTTAGACTAGTATGCTTCTATGACCCACAAATCTGAATTGCCCAAATACCAGAACCACTGCAGACCTCTCCTAAAAAGATGAGCAGAATTATTTTACAAAGGAAGTCCAGCCCCAACAATAGCTAGATCTGATGCAGAAGAATTTCAATAACTGCATAAATTATTTTACAAAATGTTAACCCTAGTGCTGTATTTCTCTGAGTTGGGGGTGGCAGAAAAGAACAATTCAATTATAATAAAAATTAAACTGCAAAAAATGGAATTTTTATATTATTTGACTGCAATAAAATAAGACATTTTATGTCATGAATCAGTATGGTACTCATACAGATTAGTAACACTATAACAACATAAAAGAACTCTTAATCCTATCTGGTTACCTTTGTTCTTTGTTTTTTTGTTTTGTTTTTTAATTCCATCCTATTTAAAACTTAGATTTGAAGAATGTTTATCAAAATCCAATGAACATTTTACCTCAGTTATACTAAATCCTTAAAGAAGTTTTAACTCAATAGTATGTCCTTGGAATGATCTTATTACTTGCAATTAAATCATTTCAAATTTAATTGTAAATAATTTTTAACATCCCAATGAATTTATTCTTTCACAGAATAATGTGTAATTTTTCTGAGAATAGCATATATACAGTATTTCTACCCATGAATACTAGCATTAGCATCCTTCTTGCAGAAATAAAGTTCACTGAAAGTCCTAGGTCAATCAATTGCCCTGGAACTTCCTCTAAACAGTGACTACTTGTTCCTCCCACACACAGGAGTGAACTCCTGTAGGAAGCTGACAGTCAAAGCCCAAGATTTCCATCTGCCCAGTCTTGACTAGAAGCTAAGTGGCACTACCGCCTGGGCAAGTGTGTAATGTACTGGCACCTGACACACACATTACCAGGACTGCTGTTCTTCCTGTGCCCACTTCAATGTTTATGTTGGTTTGCTCTTTTGTTTCAATTCACTATTTTTAAAAGCTAGCTTCATACTTGAAATTAAATAAGTTAATCCTAACAACACAATTCACAGGACTATGTACAATTATCTAGAATAGTTCAAGCCAAAAGATCCCTTCCATAGTCTACATGTTCATAAGAAAACAAGTTACCGATTAAGAGTATCTGAATATTGTGGTATAATTTGACACTTATTTGTACTTTAAAAGTCCTGATGAGTGAACCCAACTAATTCCACACTTAATGTCCCCATTTCTGAACTATTGTGTGGGACTTTTTTTACTTTAACTCTAGAATTCCTAACTCATGCTTAATTTTTTCCTAACTTCAGAAGTCATATCTCCACACATACATTTTCACTGGGACATTTAAACCATCCATCTGTTTCCTATTTTCACAGATTTTAAACTGCACACTACCCATCTGATTTTCTATCTGGTGTAGAATGACTCAATAAATACACAGCACTCAATTCAATTCTTTCACTTAACAAAATTATTGTTTAAAAAGAAGCACCACCTAACACATTTCTAGCATAAATCACTAGCATACTTCCTAATATAGTTTAAAATTAATCACACACAAGATTAAAGGTGATCTGAAGCACACGGGTGAACAAGTTGTTGTTCACAGGCCTCTGTTGCTGTGCGTGTTTCCTGAACTGATGAGAGGCACTGAAGCAACAGAGGAATTATTCTATGCGTCAATTAACAGGGAGGAAAACATCCAATTTTTCCTCCTCCACATAATGAAATTCACAGAGAGAGTGAATTATAATTCTTTCACCACTACTTGTTGATGAATCTGTCTAATGTTTTGTAATAACAGAGTGTGTATACAACATGTCATGCTATAAACAGTATTATGAAGCTAGAAAAACTCAATTATGTAAGGCTGACATTTATGAGAGACAAGCTACACTACTCATTAAGCTCATCTAGAAAGTCAAGCACTGGTACTATAAACTTCTGAATTGATTACCATTTCTTGAATAGTATGGTACAAACTCCCTGATAATAAGTAAGAAGTGATTACTTTCCCAAACAAAACAACTATGTGCTACTTTATCTGCTTTGATTTGAATAATTATAAGCATTTTGTCATCTTATATTGAAAATGGCTGTGCTGTCCTACAAGCCCAGATGGCAATGCTCAGCATTTAAATTAAAGAAGAAAGACATATCCCTCTCCCTTATCCAAGAACTAAAATGTACCTTGAATGACCAGTGCATAAGGGTCCATGTGCTAAAGCTTTGGTCCCCAGCATGTCCTGGCTGAGACAGTGGCACCTGCTCTGTAGCATCCAGTCTTTTATCCTTTCTCTCCTTCTGAGCTCATGATGTCAGCTATTTGTTCTATCATGAGCCACCAAAGCAATGGTGATATCTGATGTTGGGCAGGAAACTCCAGGACCATGAGCTCAATAAACTTGTTTTCTTTGAAGTTATTACAGTTACTGTGAGGATTAAGATGGCATATGCTTCTTTCCCCTCAGTAAAGTTATGATTTTATTTCCCTTTGTAATCACTTTGTAATTAACTTTGCCATGTTAATATGGTGCCACACATCTATATGGGATGAACTTTCTGGATGCTGTGAATATGTATTTCTCTCACTGGATAATAACAAAAACTGTTTGACCAATATCCAGGCAGAATAAGGTTAGGTGGGACAATCAAACTGAGAACTCAGATGAGGAGGGCGAAGTCGGGAGAGATACCAGCCATCTGTCAAACAAGTGGGACAAACAGAAAATAAGATAACAAGTCATGAGCAGTGTGGTAAAATAGAGATTAACAGAAATGGGTTAATTTAAGATGTAAAAGCTAGTTAGTAATAAGTTTGAGTTATAGGCCAAACAGTTTATAATTAATATAAGTTTCTGTGTGATTATTTGGGACTAGGCAGCTGGAAATGGAGGCGCTGCCTGAGTTTACACATCCAATTTCACCCACTTGGTTTTCCATCTCTCCGTTATTATTAATCCTCTTCACATTACTGTGTAATATGCTATCTACTGCTCCTGTAATCAAGCCTGTAATGTGCTCGATGGAGAAAACACTCATATTGGATAAGCTCTGGTTAATCACAAATTATAGTGCTACTAGCTGTAATAACGATAACTATACACTAAACAAGGTGTCATGCTACACACATAATAAAGATCTATAGTCCCAGGTTACGGAAAATGTGATCTTGCTTGTATAAATTAAACCTTTTCCTCCCCTAACAACTCATTAATTAGTTCAATGTTTTCAGTGACTTTACAAAATATAACTACCATAAATAACAAGAATGAACTGTCAGAGCCAAAGAGATGGTCCAGCAGTTAAGAACTGCTCTCTGGAGGACCTCAATTTGGTCTTCAGCACTCACTTGGTGGTTCACAACTGCCTGGAACTCCAGTTCCAGAGGATCTGATATTCTCTTCTGATCTCAGAAGATCCCTGTATGTGTGCGTGCACACATACATAAAATTAATGTGTTTTTTTCCATTAAAAAATCAATTGTTGACCATTCTTATCACTCCTCCTTCTATCCAGGTACAACCCTGAATGATCCCTGACTAGGTTTCTGCAGTAGCCTGAAGTACGCAGAATCTTACTCCCAAGGTTTCTCACCCCCTCAGGCGGGTCCCTGTAAGTCTACCAGAACTATCTTGTTAACATCCTGGTTTGCATCACTTTTCTGCTCAAAGTCCTCCAACAGCATGGTATCTCACTTAGAGGAAGAGCAGAGTATTTAGCTGTAATGGCCTGAGATACCCCACAGCTCTCGTGCTGCCTGCTCTTCTCATCAATCCATGCCTTTCTTCAGCAGTCAACGCAGTTAAGGATGCATAGGCTAGCCCCTCTACCTAGAGTCCTCTTTGTCTAGAACAACACTTGATGGGTTCCCTTACTGCCTTTACCTCTTATTAAATGGTTACTTTTCCATGAGACTTACCTAATGATCCCCTCAAACCCCTATCTACCTATCTGTTTCATCTTTCCCCACCATACTAATCATCATTTAATTTTAAAAGATTTTTCATTCAACGTGTGTGAGTGTTTTCCTGTATGTGTGTGTGTGTGTACTGTGTACGTCCCAATTGCCCACAGAGGCCAGAAGAGGGTGCTAGATCTCCTGGAATTGGAGTTGGAACAGTCAGTTGTAAATAGTTACATGGGTGCTGGAAACAGAACCAGGCTGCTCTATAGGAGCAGCAAATGTTCGTCATTGCTGAGACATTTCTCCAGCTCCCATTTAATATGTTTCAGATACCTGCTAATTACCTGTATTCTGCTTGAAAATCTAAGTCTCATGGAGACAGGTACTTTATATTATACAATCTTCAAAATCCAGTACCTAGCAAACAGGAAGAAATGAATAAATAGTTCTACTGTGTATGTGTATGCACACACAATTTGTATGATGGTGTATGCAAGTGTGCATGTGTGTGTTCCCATGTGTACTGTTGTGCCCTTGTGGGTGTATTTGTTCCCATGTGTATGTCTGTGGAGGCCAAAATGTGTTGTTCTCCTTATTACTCTCCATCTTCTTCCTTTGAAAAGGGTTTCTCATTATACGTGGAGCTCACTGTTCTTAGACAGTCTGGTTGACCACCAAGCCACAGCATGCTCCTGCCTCTGCCCCACCAGTGCTAGCTTATAAGTCAGTAGCAATACTCAGTTTCTTACGCAGATGCTGGGATCTGAACTTACGTTCTTAAGTTCTTATGTATGGAGTCATATTTCTAGTCCAAAGAGACTGTTCTTAATGCATGAATTTAAGAGCTCTTTCTAAAAATTAAATGTAAATCTAAATGGATTTTTAACTTTATAATTAAAGGAATATTACAATTTGCCATCTGCTGTTTAGTGTATACTGTCTAATATTAGCTTCTGATGCGCTCTCTCTCTCTCTCATAACTCAAGTCAAAAAACTAACATTTCTAAATAGCTTCACAAACGTAGACAAAAATGAGTTAAAGGAAGTAACTTCTCTTACTATTTTTCTGTGTGTCACTCAGATATACAAAAAAAAAGAAGGCAGGAACAAATGACTGCATTTTCACTTCATATAGAAAGCATCAATAAAACACACAGCACTTCTATTTCAGCCTTTAAGGGGTCTATCTTAGCAGTCACTGCATTTCTGCACAGCTCTAATGCAATGCAGATTAGGTTACTAAAAGTGTCTGCTCTCTTTACCTTGGGAGGTTCCAGTCATATTAAACTTCCCGCGGTGAAAAGCTCAGGCCATGAGTGAGCAGCTGATGCAGTCATCTACTGATGAGTAGGATTTTAAAAGTTCCCACTTTCAGGCTTTTAACAAAAGTGGGGATCAGGAAGTGTTCGTCTGGCTTTCCCCTGGAATGAAATCCAACTTCATAGCAGAAAGGATGCTTTTGTCTCACAGTTTTGTTCTGTGCTTAGCTTGTCCCATTGTTTGTGGCCTTGGGGAAAAAGGACAGCATGAAGAGGGAGCAGGAAGGGGAAGAGGAGCTGGAGACAGTCCCCATGTACACATTCCAACTTCACTGGGACCAACTTCCTCAGTGCCTACTGCCTCCCAATGGGCACTGTACTAGGAATCCATCAATGAATTAATGCACTGATGAGGTCACAGTCCTCAGGATCCAATAACTTCCCAAAGCCTACTGACTGGCAACCAAACCTTAAGACTCTGGAGGACATTTCAGAGGGCACCCATAGTTTGAACTACACTGTGGCTTTTGGCAAATACCATATCCAAAATGCATTTCAGACATCAGGTGAGTCAAGATGATACAAATTAGAATTCCAGAATATTTTCTAGAAGACTTCCATCTACCACTCAGACATGATTCTAATATATAAATGCTGTAATCAAATGATGGCTGTCTATTTAGTGAATTCTTTGATGAAATCAAGTAAGAGACTTTACAAAGTCTTACTCATTTTCTTGAAGTTTATATTATTTAAACATAAATTTAACTATCTGTCTCAAAGCTGGACTCATTCCAAACTGGTTTTCATGATTAAAGTATTCTAATGAAATAACTCAAAGATCTAATCAATTTTAATTGGCTATAAAATATTCCAGAACTATTCATAATGCATAAAGAGGCAATTTAAGAAAATCTACTTCCCATTACAGAAAAATTTCCTTTTGAATGAGATCTGAAGCTATTGCCTACAGTTCCAGCAACAGGTCCCTCTTATTTGGTCTGCATAGGATAAGGGATGACCATGGACGTGCCAATCCTGAGCACTCTATCATTCCTCAAAGAGAACGGATAATTCGGAGGAAGAGGGGCTGTTTCCCCACTCTTATAATAAAAGAGAGTGATAAGATCCTCCTGGCCTCCCTAAACTGACGCTGCTGGGCTTGTGTGACATAATTCTGCATCCTTTCCTTGATGAGGATGGGAGATAAAGCAGAAGCACTCATGCTTACACTCATGCAAGAGGAGGCATACACTAGCATGAATACTTTGAAGCTGGGTAAATATAAAACTCGAGTAATTCTAGCCAGAAGTCAATTAGGTAGGCTGCAACCAAATACTTAATTAGTAAGCAATTTGTTTAAATATCTTTTCTCATTTCTTCATTATATCCTCAAGTAAACTATAAAACTTCCAACAAAACCATATTTAAGTTCACTTTATTTAACACCATCTGTTTCAATATGGCAATACTTAAATTTTATGAAATTAGCATTCATGACACTTATTGTTTTGTGGGAGGGATTGGTTTTTTTGAGACAGGGTTTCTCTGTATAGCTTTGGAGCCTGTCCTGGATGGTCTTGTAGACCAGGCTGGCCTCAAACTCACAGAGATCCATTTGCCTCTGCCTCCTGAGTGCTAGGATTAAAGGCATGCGCCACCACCACTGGCCAATGACATTTATTCTTAAAACAATTTTTTAGGGGTTGAAGAGATGGCTCAGAGGTTAAATGAATTTGTTGCTCTTTCAAAGGAACTCAGGTTGGGTTCCCAACACACACACATGGTGGCTCACAACCATCCCTAACTCTCGTTGCAGGGAATCCAATGCCCTCTTCTGAACCCTGTCACCAGACACGCAGCTGATATACATACCTATACATAGGCAAAACACTCATATACGTAATACAACATTTTAAAACTCCTTTTTAACTAGTTTTTCAAGTGTGCTACATCTAGAATTTTAAGTGCCTAAACATAAGAATACAGGTGAAATTGATGTATATTTCCATAGCATGAACATATGGGGGAAACAGTGGGTTCAAAATATTTGAAAATAGACAGGTGAAACACTATAGTAAAAAGTCAAAATAAATGAGAAAAGAACGTGTGGGTTACTAACCATCTAAAAGTTAGGGTAAAGTGCTTTTGCCTTCCATTTTCACTAATAAAGTTTTATGAACTCTTGCTCGTCATTGGAAAAAGAAAAACTAACAAGTTTGCAGAAACTGAAATAACACAGTCCTGGTTTCAACTAGTCTCCCATCATAAACTTAGACTGAGTAAATGTGTGTCTTTGAGAGTTTCTCAGGGTTCAGGGGCTCAGCTCAAAGAGTGGTAAAGCACTTACTCCAGGTTCTAGCTACAGCACAACAAAGAGAGAAAGGAAGAAAAGAGGAAGATGGAGAAAAGGAGAGAGAGGGACAGAGGGAGGGATGGGGGACAGAGGGAAGGAGGAAGGGAGGGAGGCAATTAAAAGCATTGACTTCAGACATTCTCTTTGGCTTGCTCCTATAGTGTTTTACCTCGCTCAAAAAGAATCACCTATGAATTTCTGTAAGGCAAGCATTAACAAAAACAAAAACTATCTAAAACACCACAACATAGATTTTTGTGTTTAAACAAAACAATCCACATCATTAAAAACAGGTATCCAAGAGTAATGATGAACTTCTTTTCCTTACTAGTCATTCTCTAAGGGACAGGAAAGCCATGTGAAGGGGGAGTACAAGTGAATTTAGGGACAGTCATTCGAGCTGTCACTGACTCAGGGTGGAGTCTCACAGGGATATTTATAATGCAATTAACAAGCTGGAGAGGCCTGGCTGAGGACAAAGCAGTCAACTTTCCCAAGTTAGCTATGCAGACAGACTGATAAAGAAAACAGCACTGGGGGCAGGAGAGATGACTAAGCATTCAAAAGAATGCTTTAAAATAGCAAAGGAATAATAATTATGTATATGAAACAAGAAAAAAACTCCAAATTAATAAGGACATGCCAATCTCAAAATAGTTAAGATGAACAGAGATACATAAAGTAAAGGATCTATTTTCTCTTTATTATAAAGAGCTCCTGAGGGGCTGGAGAGATGGCTCAGGGGTTAAGAGCATTGCTTGCTCTTCCAAAGGTCC
>LOJH01015702.1:0-12549 GCA_001685095.1 Ellobius talpinus | reverse complement strand
TCTGGCCTGCAGACATACACACAGACAGAATATTACATACATAATAAATAAATATTTAAAAAAAGAGCTCCTGAGATTGAACAGGAAACAGAGTAAGGATTGGTAGGGATGGGATGGAGAAGAGAGTGAGCAAGAGACATGAAAGGTAGGTAAAAAAATAAATAAATAAATAAACATGAAAATTAAGCTATAATGACAGTGTTAAGCCATAAAACGATTTTTCTGTTTTAATGCTACAAGCAAAAAGGTTTGAAAAGACTTCTAAACAGAGAACACTTTTTCTCATCTAATACTCTAATTAAATAAGTAAATGGAATGTAAGAGAGATGTACATATTCTTTGCTTCCTTTTACAAAACTACATAACAGATAATGTGAACTAATCAGAATCACCCTGAAGCTCTTAAAACACAAAAAAAAGAGAATTTGCAGCAGCTCAACAACCAGTCTATTTTGATATATTTTGAGATTTTAGAATGTAAATTGCTCAAAATTGGATAATTCTACTCTTACAAAGACACCTATCAGCTGACCAGAACTGAAACCATCACAGTAGACACTCTTCCCAGTGCTGTCATACCTTTGGCTAAGGCTTCTTTATATTTCTCTTTGGCAGAATTCATTTCTTTTATTAATTGTCGATAGCTGGATTTTAATTTCTCTAATTCTGTCTTTGTGACCTGTCAAGTAAACAATATGCAGAAAAACTTTTAAGTGTTTACATTTAAATGAGTCAACAGTTTACATTTTCAGGAAAATGAATAGAACGGGAAAGTATTATATTGAGATAACCCAGGCCCAGTACATCAAATGTTGCATGTTATTTTTCAAGGATATCATAATTTCAGTTTTTTAGATTTGTTTAATTTAGAATGTCTGAAGAGATGAGGAAGCTACACATAGATCATGTGGAGGAGTTATTAACAGGTAGGAATAATAGAATACATGAAAGATGAAAGTAAAGGGAGGAAATAGTAGGTTTAAACAAGGTTTAAGGAAGGGTTATCAACAAGGATGGGTTGGAGGAATGAAGATGACTACATGGCAGGGAAAGGGTTCATCAAAGTAAGGGTATATAAATGAATCATATGGAAACCTCTACTTTATTAGTTAAATAAGAGAGAGAGAAACAGAGACAGAGACAGACAGAGATAGAGAGATTCAATGGAAGCACTTTGCATGGGTAGATAAAGGGTAGAAGCCATAGGCTTTTCAACAAAATCCCAATACTGGGTATGGAATACCTCCCTACAAGTGATTAGCCATGAAGGTGCCAGAGGCCCCCAAAACAATACAGGATATTTCCATTCCTCCTAAATGGCAAAATTCTCCTGCAGATGACACCACACACTTTGGTCATGGGACATAGGGGAATCAAGCTGGAATGAGCTGGACATTCAGACCCTGTCAGCTAGCTTTCATAGTATAGGAAGGTGCTGTGCAAGCAGCTGAGAAAGAAACGCTTCTGAGGGTGTAAAGCAACTGTGGGCCTTACATGCTACTACACTGACCCACCAGGCAAATATCCCCACTGCTGCTCTAATAATACAGCTGTTACGGAGATAGCCAACTCCACTCTTACAGGAGAGAGTTCATGCTTAGCACTGCAGATCTGCTCAAAGTCTACGTGGCTGGGAAGGTCACAGATTCTAGGAGTGAGCGCTTATAAAAATAGTTGTGTTTCCACCTGTGGACTAACGCTGCCCCAGTTTTGGTCAGGGAAGCTTCTTTTGCAGTGGGCGGTAATTAAGCACAGATTCAAGGTGCTGAGAAGTGACTGCTGAGTGCACAGCCCTCTAAGGCATGTCTCCATCACACTTTCTGAGGTTCAGGGAACATCTCAGAAGATAGTACAGGAGAAAATGTGGGAGCCAGATGGCGGGAGTAGGACACAAAGAACTGTCCTCTGAACAAGCATGGCCACTGCACGCACCACTCCAGCAGCTGTGTTACTTGCACGGGGCAGACACAGGACTGGACCCTGTCAACGTTCAGTCATGGATGAGGGAAGGGCTCTTGGAGCCCAGTTCCTCCAAGAGGAGCTACTACAAGTTGACAGCTGCTGGGGAATAGGAAGTCATTGTCTTTAGTGGTACAGCCAGGGTAACCAGTTCTCTCCATGCCCATGTTGGTGCCCAGGTAAACTCAAACTCAGTGGGTCAAAAACAAGAGTAACTGAGTAGAAGGTGGACTTCCTGGGAGGGAGGACTAGGTAGGAAAGGTTGGAGAGTCTGGGGTGTTGAGTGGGACCAGACTATTATACACAAGCACTTAAGTCTCAAAAAATACATTAATTTAAAAAAAAACTTGCAAAAAAGAGCACTAGCAATTTTCAAGGAAATGTCAGTGTTTTAAAAGAAATTACACCCACCAATGATCTTGATGACACAGATGGCATTTTGTGCATAAATAAAAAGCAAAAATTCAACAACTAAGAGGTAAATATAAATGAATTCAAATCACTATCCTTTCAAGAAAAAAATACTGCTTAATTTTTTAAGCTGTTCAAGAACTGATTATTTTGCAAACTAAAAAACTGATTAGAAAAAAATATTTATTTGGCTTTTCCCTATACATACTGTATTCTAGGGTATAAAAATAGTTGCAAAAAGATTCTCCTTTTTTTTTCTTTGAGATATGATCTTTCTACATAGTCCTGGCTGTCCTGGAACTCCCTTTATAGACCAGGATGGCCTGGAACTCACAGAGATCCACTTGCTTCTGCCTCCCAAGGGCTGAGATTAAAAGCATAGGCCACCACACCGCCCACCCCACTCCCCAAATTTTACTTAACAGGAAATTGTTTGTTAAATTGCATTAAGAAATAAAAGGTGTAAAAGACTTTCTATTGTAAAAAGACCAATAAAATACTAGCCCTTGTGGTTGGAGAGATGGTTTAGTCAGTAAAATGCTTGCCATGAAAGCACAACACCTGAGTTCAAATCCCAGCACCCATGTAAAAGCCAGGCATGGAGCACGTTACTGTAACTCCAGCCCTGGGAGAAGGGGCAGAGACAAAGGATCCTGGAAGTACACAGGCTAGCTAGTATGCCTGAAATGGCAAGCCCGGGCTCACTGAAAGGCCCTGTCTCAAAAAAATCACCCTGGAGAATAACTGAGGACCCCTGATATCTATCTCTAGCCTACCCAAGCACACGCGCACACATACAACATGCACACAACGCACAAACACAACACATAAACACACACACTTATAAACAACACACTCACACTTGCCCTAAGCACAGAACATCAATCAATAGGTTCTAAGGCCATTAGATGAAAGAGTTAAGGGGGAAATCTGACAGACGACACCAACAACTGCGGAACTAATTAGTAAGGTCTAATATCATCAAAAGAAAATGAGCTGATAGGAAACAACAGGAAATCGACACGACACTTAAAATCTATTTGACCAAACAAAGCTTCTAGGCCTAGTTAATTTCAAATTTATAGGAAAATAAGCAGATAAAAGGATGGGTTTTCTAAGGTGCTTATCAAAAACTTCATAATCGAGCTGTGTGGTAGTGCATGCCTTTAACCCCAGCACTTGGGGGCAGATGCAGGCAGAGCTCTGTGAGTACAAGGCCAGCCTGCTCTACAGAGGAAGTTCCAAACCAGCTAAGGCTACGTAGTGAGACCCTGTCTCAAACAAACAAACAAAAAGAATGAAAGAAAAATTCAAAATTAAAGGAATTCAATTGCATAGAGCAAATGATCTAATTCCTTTAGTCAGTAAATGGTATTTTTCAAAAATAAACAGGAAGACCAACTTGAAATGCAATTATTCAAATACAACTCATGTCTCAGACTAGATCCTGACTAAAATAAACCAATTGAAACCACTTAATGTGCAAGTATTTAAACACTGGATATTTAGTAATACTGACTTCTGTCATTTTTAAGTGGATTAATGAAAATGTTCTTATTTTCAAAAGGAATCCTTTTATTATCAACATACACTAAAATGTTTTGGGACAGAATGATATTGGAGTTTCCTTTAAATGAACCAATACTGGGAGGAAGCGTGAGACTACATAAAGCAAAAGAGGGGTAGTGACCTGGGGGACAGCTAGAGGGGACTGTGCTGCTCTTCTGTTTGGACAATCAAAGCTCTGCAATAAATGTTAAGAAATTACCCAGAAGGGACAAACTCTCAATGCAAAAAACTCAGGAATAGGGAGTTTGGAGAGATGGCTCCGAGGTCAAGAGCACTGACTGCTCTTCCAAAGGTCCTGAGTTCAATTCCCAGCAACCACATNCTGCAGGCATATACACAGAATATTGTATACATAATAAATAAATATTAAAAAAAACTCAGGAATACACTAAGTTATTACTAATACAAGAAAATATATACATATTTAATTTTTATATAGGCTAAAAGCAATTTCTTTTCATTTTTTTCAAAGTTTATTTTATTTCATGTATGTTGATGGTTTTGCTGCCATATCTGTGTACTATGTGCTTGCAATGCTCACAGAAGCCAAAAGAGGGTGTCAGATCCCCTTGGACTGGAGTTACAGATGATAATGAGCTGTTAAGTGGGTGATGGGAATTGAACCTGGGTCCTTGGAAGAGCAACCAGTGTTTTAACCACTGAGCCATCTCTCCAGCCCTAAAAACTATTTCAGTAAACAAAAAATACATATTCTAAGTTATTAAAAGGTCTCTGAGACAGAACATAATGGTCAGTATGTTTTCTCTTTGTTGGTAGTAAAATGATATCTTACAATCAGCAATATTCTGTACAATAAAGTATTACTAAACACACCAATCATTTCTTGTCAGGAAATACAATTTTAAGGCCAAATGGGACAGAATATTAACTTAAGTTCTAAAATAAACTAATGAGAACACCAACTAGGGCCGGACCAACCTTGATCATCTCCGCCTCTATCTGCTGGTGAATGCCTACGTAGCTCTTCTTCACCTGCTGCTTATCCTTGATCATCATGGTGAGCCGGTGCAAGGGCCCAGAGTTCAGGTCCTCAGCGTGGGTCTTCATTATCCTACTTAGCTGCTCCGTCTGCTGAATCATCAGTAGCCAAGACTTTAAAAATAATAGAGAAAATTAGAAGTTTCCACTTAACTACTATTTAAATGTTCAAAAGTTATAAATGTTTACTTTATAACAGCCTTTACATTATAAACAGCAGGTTTCTGTAAAACTGTACAATGAACTATGATCTGTAGTCAACATCTTCAAGAACAAATGCTTCAGATGTCAATGAGAGCCTATGCAGAATACTGTAATGTACATGAAACATGATATATGGCCTATGAACTCATCATTTTTCCTTTCAAATATGAAAATATGGCAGCTAACCTGATCTTGATACCACAAAATAGTTTAAAATTCAAGTATCACTTCCTTTGAGATCTAAAACTTAACAAGCTGCACATGGTAGCTCATGTCTATAATCTCAGCACAGAAAGGAAAGGAATACGAACTATCACAGGGTTGAGGCCAACATGAATTATATAATGAGTTCCAGAGCAGCTTGAACTACATTGTGGAATCCTGCCTCAAAACTAACAAAAAGCTGATGCAATCAATTCATTAACATCTCTTTTAATTGAATATTAAATATTTAAGTATTAAAACCTATAGAACAACAGAACATAAATACTGTCTTAAAACATAAATAGCAATAATAACTTGTATAATTATCTTTTTATCTGGCATTTTTAACCTAAAAATATATTGAGAAAAGGCAAGTGGCATGTATAGAAAATTAAGGCAATAGTAATTAAATAAATAAGCTAAGCGCAAGAAGTCCATGGTCTTGTCCTGTCTTCCAAAAGCAAAAATATTCTCTAAAGCACTGTAAATATTTTTTTTAATTTTGTGAGTCTACATATTAGTGCTGGTAGCCTAGGGTGGAGCCATCTTGAAGCCAATATTAAAGACTACACAACTAGATCAGGTTGCCCTCCATGCCCATGGAGGTGCATCCTGTGTTGCCCAATACCCCACTGCACACTGCCCACCTCACACGGCCCTCAACACCTCCCAATATCCCACTGCACTGCCCACCTCACATGGCCCTCAACACCTCCCAATACCCTACTGCACACTGCCCACCTCACACAGCCCTCAACACCTCCCAATACCCTACTGCACTGCCCACCCCACACGGCCCTCAACACCTCCCGATGCCCCCTACTGCACTGCCCACCTCACGTAGGGAGTGGCACTATTAGGAGGTGTGTCTTTGTTGGAGTAGGTGTGGGACTGGAGGAAGAGTGTCACTGTGGGAGTGGACTTTGAGGTCTCCTATGCTTAAGCTAGACCGAGTTCAGTTCATCTCCTGTTGCCTGTGGATCAAGATGTAGAACTCTCAGCTTCTCCAGCACCATGATCATGGTGTCTTTTTATATCAATAGAAACCCTAAGACATGAAGGAAAAAAAGAAGGAAAGAGAGGGGAGGGGAAGTAAAGAAAAGAAGAAAATTTCTATCAAATAACTGCTGTTTTCTTCTTTCAAGTCCTGTGCAGCACACAAGAGGAAAAAAAAACCTGATGGTCTC
This sequence comes from Ellobius talpinus, assembly GCA_001685095.1. Taxonomy (NCBI): domain Eukaryota; kingdom Metazoa; phylum Chordata; class Mammalia; order Rodentia; family Cricetidae; genus Ellobius; species Ellobius talpinus. The sequence goes on along the minus strand of LOJH01015702.1, from coordinate 6,016 downwards.
CATTACATCTATCCAACCTCACTCCTTCTAAAGCCAACCTCTGTGGTCCAACTCTCAGCACCTCACCCTGTGGATCATGGCCCCATATGGAGTGCTGTAACTGAATGTGGGGTTTGCATATGCACACAGGCGCACGCACACACACACACACACACACAAGCACACATCAGCTACTTTGCAGCATGATTACAACCAAGTGAAGAAGTCATTCTTGACGTGGTATGCTTTGTTACAAAGCTGCAGAGGTAAAAATCAAGGAGACTTCTCACTATAGTTTTGTTTTTAACTAACTAAAAATAATGGTGGCCCTTTAGAATCCCCATTAAAAGAGGAATTAAGAAACAAAACATCTTATGGAAGCGATCTAAATCCAACACTGGATAATTCAGAACCAGACCAAGTTAAGAAAGAGATACTGATAGCACACACATTCCTGTGCTCCAGAAAAACAAAATACTAACCTGAGATACTTTTTTAATTTTATAACATCACTCAGAATTTGCAATAATATGGTTAAAATATTCACATAATACTACTTTTGCCTGAACGCTGTGATTTTAAAATATTTATGTACTTTTTATTCTCTTGTTTTGTAAAAATAAGATTTACCTAAAAATGAATGTACCATTTTTAAATTACAGCTTAAAAATGATTCCATTTAGAAAATTTTCCTTCTCCCCAAGTATCAAAAAGAGGTTAGTTGCATGTACTAAATGCAATCTCAGAGGTATAAAATAATCAATAAAAATGAGAAAATGACAGTTTTATGCTTTGGAAACCCACAGAGGTCAACAGTATCAATTATCCTGAAATGACAATATAATATTTAAAAAGTAAACTGCATGCTCAGCTTATTGAAAACAAAAACTACACACAGGAGAAAACGTACTCCTTTTGGGGCTGGAGATGGCTCAGCAGATGCGAGCACTGGCTGTTCTTCCAGAGGACCTGGGCTTGATTCCCAGCACCCACATTATGGCTCACAACTATCTGAATTCAGGTCTACACAATCTCAAGCCAGTTCCAGGGGAGCTCCGCCCTCTTCTGGCAGCCATGAACACTGCATACACATGGTGCAAAAAAATAGAAGCAGCTAGAACACCCATGCACATAATTTTCTTTTAATTATTTAAGAAAATGTACACCTGTCAGAAAAGCACATGTCCTTTCTCGCCCTCCACCTTTGAACGAGCAGACATGTGGTGAGAGGAATCAGTTTCCAACACAGGCAGTAATGTAAGTGTTATTATACCAAAAGAATGTATTCTAAGACACTGAGTCAAAGAACTAGCTACTCCTGGGTCTATAATTACAGCACAGCATTGAAAACAGTCAACAAGATGACTCAAGCTTGAAAACTACCTAAATAATAGCTGTCGAAAACAGCTTTGTGCTATAGATTATATCCTCCAAGTACTTGCTTGCTTTCCTCTTGGTTAAATTTTTTTTTCAAAAATTCAACATTAAAATTCCATGAAGAATGCATAGTTTCTGCACTACACAATAACTCAAAATAAATGATCCTCTGAAGCAACAGTTTTTATTTAAGCTTGCCTGTTATATAAGGAAAATGCTGGAGTCTCTAAGTCCTTAGGGGATACAAAAAGCCAGAAAGCAACTCATTAAATTTCCCTAAAACAGAGTTTTCAAAGATTCAACTCCAAGTACAAAGGAATCTCTAGATGTGCCCCACTCATAAAAAAAACTCTCTGCATTTTCTTTAAATATTGGTCTGCCTGCTCTAAATGGTCTCTAACCTGGCTATAATCAAAACTAACTGAGCTTTTTGGAAACATCAGTTTGGGGAGTCTATGACCAGAATTCAGCATGCTTCTGAGACCTCTGTCATGGGGTCAAACCTCCCTGAGTAACTCCACCGTGCAAGTCCTGCTGTAACAAAGCATTTGTGTCACTAACAATCTCTTCATTGTACAAAAGTATACACGAAAAGTCACAGGGTTTTCAGAAGTGTTAGGAGGATAATATTCAAAGCATTAATCAAGGATGCATTTAAAAATACAGCAACTTCGTACGGCTTCACATATATTAAGGGATTAAGAAATACACTACAATAAACATTGCACTTTCTCTGGAAAAGACTAGAAATATACCCGTGAAAGTAGGTTTTAGAAGGATTATTCCCATGAGTTCCTGGAAGTGGTAGAAAAGATTATCTTATGAGAAAAGCAAGCTGCAGTACTACATGCAGACAAGTTTGGCTCACAATAAAAGAGCAAACAACGGCAGCCAGCAAAGGACTGTGGTGCATGTCTGAAATGTGTCCTAAGCAACTTGGTCCAACTGGGTACCATTCATAAATTAACCTAGTGCTTCCTCCACTTCTATACATTAGGAAAATACTCATAAGGTTCAACTTGTGCCTTAATATATCACTTCAGTTATAACAAATTCACATTTCAAATCAAATGGTATATAAGAACTAACTCTATCTCCTGAGAATTATAATATAAATTATATACCATTATATATAACAAATATATTACACGATGTTTGTATCATGTGGCTACAATTAACTCTAGATCATCAAAAACTTTAGGGTGGTATATGAGTACTGCTAATATTTCTATCTACTTTGTGTTAAAGAGATTAAGTCAATATCTCCCTTCAAATAAATTGTATTGAGGATTACCTATGTCATGTAATGTATAGAAACAGAGTTGAACATACTACACAGCTGGAATTTTAAAGACCAACAAAACACAAAGTAAAAATGACCTTCTATATAGAGTAAAACAAAAGAAGTAAAATGGTTACAGTAGCTGGAGAGATTGCTCAGTAGTTAAGTCTCTGCTACTCTTGCAGAATACCAAAGATTGGCTGCCAGCACCCATACCAAATGGCTCACAAACACCTGTAACTCCAGCTCCCAGGGACCTAACCTACCTCCCCCTTCTGGACTCTGTGGGTACCTGCATACAATGTGCACATATACACTCACATCCACGAGACACACACATACATATACACATAAATAAAAAATAAATCTGTTTCTAAAAAATAAAATAGCGGCCAGGCGGTGGTGGCGCACTCCTTTAATCCCAGCACTCAGGAGGCAGAGGTAAACAGATCTCTGTGAATTCAAGGCCAGCCTGGTCTACAGAGTGAGTGCCAGGACAGGCTCCAAAGCTACAAAAAAAAAAAAACCCTGTCACGAAAAAACCAAAAATTAAACACATGGAAAAGGTAGTTAATTACTCTTTTAGAGAAATACATGATAAAACTGTAATATATTTCATTTAGTATTATATTTCCTGTTTATGTTTTAAACTAAAGTTCACTGAAAAGACAAAAACTAAATGAAATGACTGATTCCAGACTTAATTTTGGGTCAAGGTAAGAAAAGCAACATTTTCCAGAAAAGGCCATTACTGGAACAGTGGACAAGAGCTGGAGGCTTGGGAGACGGCTCAACGGATAAATGCTTATCACAAAGACATGAAGACAACTGGAATTCAAATCCCCAGAACCCACATAAAGCCAGGCAGCTATGGATTCTGGCCTGTAATGCCAACTCTGGGTAGAAACAGGACTGCTGGGGAAAGCTGGCTATTTAGACCAGGTCAGGGTGTCATGTTTGTTATTAAAGGGGCTATGTGGCAGGTTGGAGGACAACCAATAGGAGTTGTTTCTCTCCTTTCTACCTTACTGAGGTAGGTCTCCTTGCTTCTGCCATGCTCCACACCAGGCTGTTTGCCTCCAGGTGACTATCATGCCTCTGCCTCCTATCTCACTGTGGACTATAGATGCACATGACCTCACTCAGCTTTTCACAGGGCTTCCAGGATGGAAGTCACATTGTTAGACTGCACAGCAAGAGCTTTTAACCATTGAGCCATCTCACCAGACCAGGAAATTTATTTTTAACAATATTTAAACAGTAACATGTATTATGAATAAACTATTATAATTTGACTCATTATATAGCAGATTTATTCTTAGAAAACACATGCACAAATATTTGGGAACAAAGGGGCATAACACATCCTTAAGTACCTCATAAATTGTTACACTTTCTGTGACAGTAGAGAAATGTGTATTAATTTATCCATTTACCTAAAATGATAGCTAGACAAGCATATAAAATAAGCACTCAAGGGACACCAGACAGCAGTAAAAAAAAAAAAAACAATGATTCCTCAGAGACTATAAATCATGATCTAAGCCCTAACATTACTAAGGCTAACTTGATTAAAAAAAAAAAGTCTAGGTCACAAGTAAGCAAAACCCCAAAACCCCAGCAATAATGTTCAGTTGAGAAGAGTGACTTCACGACACAAAGGGGCCAAAAAAGAAACCCACAGATTAGCAGAACTCATGGTTGCCTAGAGAAAGAACACAGACAAAACATTATAAGAGAGAGCTGGACACAGAGACCTACACAGACTCTCCCTCAATAACAGAGGTGAGTACTGGACAGCTTGAATGTGTGAGAAAACCACTAAGACCTAAAAAGCAACCACCCAAAAAAAAGATTGTAAGAAACCAGTTGAGAAGTTACAGGGCCACAACTCATGATAGTGTCCCAAAGTCAGAATTTACGTTTTTATAATAGACATGCTTCTGTATTAAGAATGATCTTGCTATGTAGAGAAGATAAAGTGATCAGAAATCAAATCAATCAGAGCTGGACCTAACAAATGCGAAAACACGGACCCAGAGGATCACACTGTCTGCAAGTGCTTCAGCTGCATCCCAAAGCAAAGCCCCAACACATCTACCAAGATAAAAAGTACTGGCCGCGATGCCCGGAAGCAATTCGAGAATTTAGACAACACGGAAAGTGCCACTAAAATGAGGAGAAAAGCTCAGCCAGAGGCTGGGGTGAACACACAGCGCAATGGCAGCAGCCTTGCCTGGCACACACAAAGCCCTGCATGGGGGAGGGGAGACCAGGAAAGACACAAAAGCGGCCCACATGATAGAACAGCAGGATAACCAGACAGCTACCATGACTACATCCTGTCCATCAAGGAAACTAGAAGAAACACACGTATTAAGTAGAAACATGGAGACATAAAAAAAGATTGACTGAAAAAGATGCTTATGATTAACTCATTATTAACATGGGACCTACACATAATCATCAGAGAATTCAGAGCCATGATGAGCAATCCCATTTGTCTTTTTAATTCACTCTGAGTGTAATTCTGTAACTGGGGAGTGACAGACATTTGCTTTCATCCTTCAGCCCCGTGGCTATGCAGTTTTTCTGTAACTGTAACTTAAAAGACTGGCCTTTTCCTACTGTGTATTCTTAGTGTCTTGGTTGAGAATCACTGGGTCCTGAACCATTCCTTTATCTTTTTTGATCTTGCTAAAACTACCTCTTGTTTTCATCTCATGATTGTATGTTTTGTCACCTAATTGGAGAAACTGTAGAGATCAAACATAACTTGTTAGCTTCCCAAGTACTGTCTACTACAGACTTCAAAAAGTTGGAAAAAAGGTCTTAGAACTTTGAATGTTTTCATCAAAAAGAAATACATGATTGGAGAAACAGGGTTTTTAATAATATTTTTATTAATTCCTTGAGAATGTCATACCATGTACTGTGATCATATTTAGCCCCCAAATCTTCTCAATGACCATCTCAGGTGTCACCTCCCCACCCACCCAACTTAGTTTTTTTAACCAAAGTCCAGTTTGTGTTGCCCACCTACCCTAAGGAGTGGGACCTGCCTGCAATGTGACCTACCAGAGATCATACAATTTAAGAAAAGTGACTAGTTCAATCTATTTAAATATTATTTTTAAATATTATTAAACATTACACAATGTATAAAAGGTCTCAAAACATTACTTAGTACTACATGAATATTCATCCACTAAAAATAAATTTAAGGCTGGGCATGATGGTTTACACCTTTAATCTCAGAAGTTGGGAGGTAGAAGCAAGTATATCTCTTGTGAGTTTAAGGCCAGCCTGGACTACATAGTGAGTTTCAGGACAGCAAGAGCTATGTAGAGAGACCCTGCCTCAAAAAAAAAATTAATT
>LOJH01015701.1:0-22104 GCA_001685095.1 Ellobius talpinus | reverse complement strand
AATAAATAAATAAATAAATAAATAAATAAATAAACAGAAAGAAATGAGTGGGCCTCCTAGGGATAGCCAACAAACATGGCCTAACAACTTGCAATAAGACCAAGAACAAATCCTCATTATCACGCCTAGATGTGGCAACCCAGTAAGAAGAAGGTAAAGGGTCCCAAGCATAGGCAAAACAGAGTCATCCCCACCCCCTGCTCCCACTGTTGGCAAGAGCACCAAGCTACACATAAAGTATATGCAGAGGACTTAGCTTAGACGCCTATGGGGTCTGTATTTGTAGTTTCAGTTTCTCTGAGTCCCTATGAGCCCTGTTTAGTTGACTCTGTGGCCTGTGATTTCCTGGTATCCTCAACCTCTTTGGCTACTACAGTCCTTCCTCCTCCTCTTCTGTGAAGCTCCCCGGCTCCACCTAGTATATGACTGTGAGTCTCCATGTCTTTTCCCATCAATTGATACTCCTTGGATGACAACTGGGTGAGGCACTGTAGGTGGACTTTTCTGTCCTGCCAACTAGTTCCCAAATAACCACATTAATTATAAATGCTTGACTGAAATCTTAGACTTGTTTTTCAGCTAGCTCTTATAACTTAAATTAACCCATTTCTATTAATTTTTGTGATTCCCCGAGGCTTGTTTACCTCACCCATATACTGCCCATCCTGCTTGCTCTGTGTCTCATGGTGTCTCCTCAAGACTCCTCAGACTCTGCCCTTCTTCTTCCCAGTGTTCTCTTTGTCCCCCAAATCCTGACTAGCCATCAGCCAGTCAGTTCTTATTACCAATTAGAGTAATAAACATTCACAGTGAACAAAAAGATTATCCCACAGCATTTCCCCACCTTTTTGTCTAATTAAAAAGGAGGGTTTTAACTTTAACATAATAAAGCTATATATAACAAAAACAGTTATCAAGTAAGAATTGCAGTTATAATATCAAGTCCATTTGTATTTGGAAAAATTAGAGAAAATACTCTATTATTTATCTTATTTTTGTGAATCTGAAGTTTTATACCAAATTTACTTTTATCACAACTAAGAAAAACTTTAAGTTTAATTATTTAGTCTTTAACTTCATCAAAGACTCCAGAATGACAGGGCCTTCTGGCTGCTTGGACTATAACCCAAAGTTCTTCTGTAACATTGGGGCATCCAGCTTTGGTCTATAGGCCTAGTATATCTGACAGACATTTCTGGGAAGTAGGGAATTTGGGAGTACTGTACTACTTTGTCTTGGCAAAATTTGGCAGTCACTTTCTTTTGTGTGCTGCTTGTTCAATTTGGACAGCATCCTGTCAGCAGTTGAGGCAAGGGCAATTTCTTGCCCAGGGCTAACTTTTGCCACAAAGAAAGCAAACTCCATATGGAGGTTCTTTGATGTCCATCATCTTTTTTGAAGTTAATGGATACTGTCAGGAGCAGACATTCTTACTGTCATGAAAAGCCTTAGGTTATTAAACATATTAAATACCATATTCTGTAGGTGTTTGAAGTGTTTGAAGACCACCTATCTATCTAAAATATTTCTCTGTATGTCCTTGAAAACATACCTAACATGACTATAGGTTTGATAGTTATAAATGACTAACTATTAATAATTGAAACACAATAAGTAAAAACTCAGAAACAGAAATTGGGGTTCAACCTGAAGACCAGAAAAGCAAAACAGCTAGCCACTGGCTCTTACCTCGACCTCAGTTCAAAAATGGTGACCCTGCCTTCAGGAAACCTCAGAATGAGACTGAGACTGAGAGCTGTCTCTTCCATTTTATAATCCTCTCTAATTCTGGGATTAAGGGTGTGCTAGTGTGGCTACTGGGATTAAAGATATGTATCATTGTGGCTGCTGAGATTAAATGTGTGTGTCATTGGTGCCTGGCCTTATGGTTGGCAAATGTGGCTGCTTTGCTTTTCTTATCTTCAGGCAAGTTTTATTTATTAAAATACAAATGAAATTCCACTATGACTAACCTGTATTTCTTATCCTAAATAACTTTTAAGGACTAGAAGTTTACAGAACCTTTTAAAATGAGCTGCCTAGATATAATATCTTAAATAAGGATAAAAACATATGTAGTATAGCAACAATAATCTTAAATTTGTACCAATGTACAAAAACCAATACCAATGTAAAATATTTGAGACAAGTAGTTGTTCAAAAGAAGATTCAACAATCCACCCTTTTATCTCATCATTTCTATACTATATTCCCCTTTTTTCCTTTAGAAAGAGATCTTTGAATTTAACTCTTTTATTTAGCCCTTTTGGATTATGACCAATAACAACTTATTACCAACTCCCCTTAAATTATAAAAACATCAATAAACCACCTTTTGGGAATGTGGGCATTGTTTTTTTCTGGACTGCCTCCTGTTTGTTGTCTTAGGGTGCTGATATCTTTGAGTGACCCTGAGAAAATTCAGGATAATGGTTAAATCTTGGTTCGAGTAGTTTGTGAGACTGGACCATCTCAGCCAGCAGCCTTGAAGCTGTTCAGAACTCTAAGGAAACAAGAACAGGCATTTTGAGATGCTGGATCACTGGGGCCATTTGTTTTCATTGGTGTCTGGTACCCTTCTCTGAAAATATATATAAACTTTTAAAGGTAACATAAATTTCTTCATTAATGCAAATATAGACTGTGTGTTGTGTACAAGTTAGCCAAAGATGATTTTTTGTTTTATGTCTGAGCAGGTAAAATATTCATTGCATGTCTTGTAGTCTTTCTAGGTTTATTTCTTTATGTCTGTAGCTAGGATTTTCAGGGGGTCATCCCCGATCAGACCTGATCCATAGCAACTTGGAATGAATGCACAGTCACTCACTTCCTGTGGAAAAAAAGCATAACTTTGCCCCCAAAGTAACACATCTTTTGACTTCTATTTTGAAGTTAAAACATTTTAAAAATATATAGATTGATTTAATCCAGCAGTTTTCATAATCCAAAGTGTTTTTAGCAACTGTCATTCCTTCATCAGCAATCAGAAAATTCAAAGACAACATAATAACATACAGGATCAAGACTCTCCATGTGTTTTCCATCTTTGAGTGGCTTTTCTCCCCTTTATATCACCCTATTTCTTCTTTAAAGGCTTCATTACTTTAAGCTATTTTTATGACTGTCCATACCATTTCTTTTTTCTCACCCAAGCCTATGAACATTTTCAATACACTGTAACCCACTCACAGGCTTTTTCCCCCATCTGGATCTGTCTTTAATACATTACTGTATTTTTTTCTGTCTAAATGAACAAAACTTAAACCTACCATGCAGCTTAGTTTATGGTGTGCTGGCAAGGCTCACTCTGGTGGTGCTTGTGTTGGTGGCTCAAGCCTGCAGGCAGCAGCTGGGAGACACACCTTTGTATTGCAGTTGGTTTGAGAGACATGAGACTACGAAACCCCATTTGGCCCTGTTTTTGTGTGTTTAGGACCATCTTAAAGCTTTCTCAGGTCTTATGTGAATGTAGGTGCCCCACATTGGGTGCCATATGTAGGCAGACTTTTCTGTTCTACCAACCAGTTTTCAGGCCCAAGACAGTTTCTTTATTAACCAATGGTATTTACAGCATGCAGAGGGGAATCCCACACCACCAAATAACCACATAGAGATGGAATATTAATTATAAATGCTCAGTTGGTAGCTTATGCTTGTTTCCTAGCTAGCTCCTACAGCTTAAATAACCCATTTCTATGAATCTATGTGCTGTCCTGAGGCCCATTTACCTCATCTTTGTACTTCCCATCTTGCTTGCTCTGCAGCTCATGGTGTCTCCTTGAGACTCCTGAGATGCTGCCCTTCTTTTGTTCATCATTCTCTCTGTCCCAAAATTCCTGCTTAGCCATTGGCCGGTCAGCTAGCCAATTAGACTAATACATATTCACAGTGAACAAAAAGATCATTCTACAGCAAGGCACTAATTTATGAGTGTAGCAGAACATTGTTAGGAATCATGTTATTAATCATTTTCCCCCCCCTATCAAGTTTGGTTTAATCCTGGGTCTTTGGGCTATCCTACCTCTGGTTCTTGGCCATTTAGGCAGTGTCAGATATAGGCTCCCTCTAGTGGTGTAGGCCACAAGTTGGACCAGTTCAGTCATGGGTTGGCCCACTCCACAAGTTCTGTGCCAACATTGCACCAGCACATCTTGTAGGCAGGACTAATTGCAGGTTGAAGGTTTTGTGCTCAGTTGATGTTCCAGTCCCACTGCTAGGAGCCTTGCCTCTATAGAAGATGGCCATTTCTGGTTCCAATTCCCCCCACTAGCAGACTTTGCTAAAGACACTCTCACAGATTCCAGGGAATTTCCACTGCACTGGTTTCTATATAAACTCCCAAAAGCTCCCCATTTCTATCATTTCTCCTCAGTGCTCTTTCACTCAATTTCTCCCACCTCTCCCTAATCTCTCCTAATTCTACCCCACCCACCACCAGTCTACCTGCAAAATCAATTCTATTTTCCCTTCTCAGGGAGATGCATGTGCTCCCCTCCTATTCCCCAGCTCTTCTTGTTACTTAGCCTCTCTGGGTCTGTGGATTGTAGTATGGTTGTCCTTTGCTTTACAACTAATATCCACTTATAAGTGGATACATACCATGCTTGTCTTTCTGGGTTTGGGTTGCCTCACTCAGGATGAGGTAACCCATCTACTTGCCTGGAAATGATGCCATTGTTTTTAACAGCTGAGTAATATTCCTTTATGAAAATGAACCACATTAAAAAAAATCTTCTTTGGTTGAGGGCCATCTAGGTTGTTTCCACTTTCTGGCTATTAAGAATAGAGAAATAGTAAACACGGTTGAGCAGGTGTCCTTGCTGTAGGATATCCAAGAGTGGTATAGCTGGGTCTCGAGGTAGATTGATTCCCAGTGTTTCTAAGGAACTGCCATATTGATTTCCATAGCCTGACTTGTCACTCTGAACAGGTAGCTGAAGACTTAAAGATTTTGATTTATGATCATAACTTTGATAGTGATATGAACTTGGTGGACAAACCATATATTCTTACATAAAATATGGTTTCAAACACCATGCTGGTGCTTCCCCAGCGTGTAGTATGGAAGATAAAGACAGCAGAAATGAGTTTATCAGAGACCTATAATCACGATCCACCTGTAGTTAAGCAAAGTTCATTTTGGGGAAACCTTTGTATAAAGGGAGACTGGTTAGTAGCAGTTTGTTGAAAGGCTCATGCACTCTAATTTTTGAGGACACAAGACACTGAAGTTTTAGTCTGAGCTGGGTCTCATCAGAAAGTCAGATGTCTTATCTATCTTGGAAAACTGGTGAGGAATTGAAAGCCTTTAGAACTCACACTAGCTAGGGAGGGATGTGTTGGCCATATTGTGTTGTTCTTCGTGACCTTTCCTGTCTGCATTTGAGCATGATTCCAGACACGATTCCTAAGTGGTCTTGATTTTGTTTATGGGAATTCTGTTCTTGAGTGCTGGAGATATAGCTCAGTAGTAGAAAATTTACCTAAGGGGAGAGACTCTAAGTTTGACTCTCAATGCTACAAGAATAACGATGATAGAAGTCTGCTAATTTCTTTATTTTGCATCATTTTTTAATAACCTTATTTTTCAAGGAATTCAACTTTGTAAATTTATTGATGTAGGTCATAGGCATCCCCTACAATGCAGAGATCAGTAGTGATAGCTCTTTTTAATTAATAATATTATTTTGACTCTGTCAGGCCCAAAGGGTCTAACAGACGTTGATAAATATGTTTTAATCTGTTGCCTAAGATTATAGGTGAAAAATTGGCAAAAACCCTAACAAACAGTAAAAAACAAACACAAACAACCCCCCAAAAAAACTGGAACAAGAATTCAGGTGCCTTACTGCACAATTTTAAAAACAACACTTACCAAATTCTTTCTTTTAATTAAGCACTTTTTCACCCTGAGTTTTGGAGCATGCCTTACAACTGGAATACAGGATAACGCAAACTATAAAGGACATAGAAGAGATGTAAGGACCAAGAACATTTATATCTTCACTTTTTCATCCCCACAACATTGACCGACTATGCTCTGACACCATGATGGCATATTATTATTGAAATGAATCAGCCTGGAAAAATATCAAGGAGGCAATTGATTGTCTCATTTGTGGTGACTGTTTTCATTAAGACACCAGAGGGCGATCTCCTACTGAAGAATCACACACACTACCAGAAATTCCATCTCAAGATGCTCGCTGTGTAGCAAGAAATGTAATTTAGTAAAATCGTGTTTGTGATGTACTTCAAATTGCTGCTTTTCAAGAGAAACACGTTTTGAAACTTAAGTAACTAGTGTGATATTCCTACTACTTCAGTTGCCATTGGAAACATGAAAGCTATGACCCTTCCCAAAAACATATAACAAGTTGCTCATTTATGCAGAGAGAAATTGTTGAAAAATTTAGGGAGACACTGAACAAACTGTGGTTGCCGGAAATAAATCAGGCAATATTGCAGGTCATGTTTGGTTGTAGAAAAAAGCAATATAATGTCAAGAAAATAACATGACCAGTTCAATAACTCTTACTGACACTCCACCACCCTCTCCTCTGCCCAGACTGAGTGATCTTTAAACGCAGTTTGTATTTTATTAATCCTATCATGTTACATATTTTAGAGCAATAACGATTTCCTCTCCTCTTCCTTCTCCCCTTTTTTTCTCCTTCTTTAGGCTCCTTGTGACCATCTGTCACTCTCTAGCTCAGGCTAGCCTCAGCATTACATTGTAGCCCAGGCTGGTCTTAAACTTATCATGATCCTCCTGCATAAGTCTTGCAAAGGCTGGCTTACAGATGTGAACCACCTTATTGGACAGAATATTTTCCTTAAACATGACAACCACGGAAGTGGGGATGTATCTCGATTGTTACATGTCTGGCGTGCATGAAGCCCTGGGTTCAATCCCCAATAACACAGAAGCTAAGCATGAAGTAGCACACTCCTGAAATCCCAGCACCTGAGAGGTGGAGGTGTGTGGGGGCAAATGTTCAAAGTCGTCCTTGGCTACATGGCTGCTTCAAGCCATTTTGGTCTAGATTAGACCTTCCTTTAAACAACAACAACAACAACAACAACAACAACAGGCAAAATAGTACTACTACTACTTTAAAAAATTAAAATAATTCCTTAAGATTATCCAATACCAAGCTATTATTTCTTCAAGTTTTAACCTTTGTTATCATCATTGTTATTCAATGTATCTAGGAAGAGGTGTCCATTGTATTGATTCTCATGTCCCTGGAGTTGCACTTAATGTATCAGACCACCTCCTTTATCAAAAAGAAATACGTTTAATTTTATTTCAGTGTACCATGTACTCCAAGTGTGATCTACAACAAATTCTAAGATCCTGTGAATAAAAATTTCAAAGCACATCTGCTATTATTAAAGCACCATCTACCTTTTAACAAGAGTTGTAGGCACATTATAACATGGTGAAGTTTTGAAGTTTGATGAGAAGCGAGTTTTGGAAATATTTTTCCTTTTTATTTTCTTTCATTTTTTTAAGATACACATATATGTACACGAGTGTTTGATTGATATTTTATATTTATCATGTATGCACTTGCTGGAAGAGACTATAAAGGGTGTTGGAGCTTCCTGAGCTGAAGGTATAGGTGGCTGTGGGTCATCATGTGAGTGTTGGGAACTGAACTCAATTCTCTGTAAGAGCTGGGAGCCCTATTAACGGCTGAGTCATCTCTCCAGCCTCTTGCGATTTTGTTTTTTTGGTCAGAACTTTGTGGATTCTAATTCCATGAAGTCATTAGTCATGTATCTTTGTTCTATGCTATGTTCTGGCTAACTTTGATTAAGATTAGAAAATTGATATAATTTGAATATTATTTCCTGGCAGGGCTACTGCCCAGGTGCTCCATTTATTTGATGGTAATTTGTATCTCTTCTTTGACATTATCCACTCTTGAAAACCATTACCTTTGTGTAGTAATTTGTTTGAGGGTTTACAAGGCGATGACATGATAATCCCAGCATTTCCTCTTTTATTAACAGAGATTAGAGAGGTTTTCCTTATCTTTTTATTACATTTGAAATAAAATCCATATAGAAATTGTAAGCCAAATAAATGCATGATGTTCTAAATTTGATCACATCTCTTCCTCCTCTCACTCTCCTCCTCCTCCTCCTCCTCTTCCTTCTTCTTCTTCTTCCCTCCTTTCATTCTCTCTCTCTCTCTTGTTTTTGAGACAGAGTTTCTCTTTGTAGCCCTGGCTGTCCTGGAACTCTCTTTGTAGACCAGGCTGGCCTCGAACTCACAGAGCTCCACTTGCTGCTGCCTCTGGAGTGCTGGGATTAAAGACATTCACCACTACCCATGGGCTTCCCCCATCTCTTTAAATCTCATAAAACATGAGACAAAGACAGGCTTGATGACTGGAGCTTAAATAGCATTTCAAACTAGAAAGAAATCACAGCATGGGGCAGGTTAGAATTCTGTGTGCCTACCTCTCACATACAATTTAGTAGCCAATGAATCCTTCTTTAAAACTTTGTATAACTTTTTTCCCTTGCTTATTTCAGAAGACTAGCCCCTCTCTCCACTCCCAATCGTTCTCATTTTCTCCATCCTTGTACATTGGTCAATTATCTTTTTTTCTTAACTTTTATCAATCCTTTGTGGATTTCACATCATGAATTCCGATCCCACTTATCTCCTTGTCCCCTCACATCCATCCTCTGCCCTTGCAACCTCCCCCCAACAAGACCAAATTTAAAAGAAAAACCAGAAACCAAACCAAACAAAAAACCAAAGCAAAGAGTAAAAATAGAGACAAAAACAACAAAACAAGAAGACTCTTGTCGTGGAAGCTGTAGTGTGGCCCCTTGAGTCACACAGTGTACCCTGTAGCCCATACAGCTTTACTTGTAAGTGTTCATTGCTGTGAGCCATTGATCTGGTTTAAGGCTTCTGGTTTCTGCTACACCACTGGTAATGGGCTCTCATTGGGTCTCCTCTTGGATAGCCTGTTGTCATGTGTCGTGGAAATCCTGCTATTTTGGATCTGTAGGTTCATCCCCTTTACATGTTCCAACAGTTCATAGGTTTGGTGGATGCTGGGGTAGGCCAACACAGCCCTGGTTCTGAGCCTGGGTGGTGGTTGTGTTGGTCAGCTTGCTAGCTTTCCCTCATCTTCACTACTCAGGTGAGCTCTCTTGCACTGTCCAGGCTAGCTCACCCATTGCAGCCTACAGCAAGGAGCTGGGCCACTTCTTCTGCTCTTGGGCCCTCAGATCCAGGTCCCTTTCACTCATATTGCCAGGGTCAACTCTACTGTCTTGCCCAGACAAGGTGCAGGGCCCTCTCTCCCAATTCTCACAGGCGGCGCCTGAGGGGGCACAGTGTCAACTCTCCTACTCTCACACCCTCAGGGTTGGCTCACCTGCTTCCCGACAGCAAGGTCAACTCTAGTGTGTGGCCCAGACAAGAAGTGTCTTACATGGTTGTGCACTGCAGCTGAGGAGGGTCAGGGCTAGCTCGCCTATTCTTGTGACCCCAGGGCCAGCTCTTTCACCTATCACAGGAGATAATGGGTGGGGGGTCATTTTTTCCTCACCCTTGCTACCACATGGCAGACGAGGGGGGCTGAGGTCAACTCCCTTGTTCTCATGCCCTCAGGGATGGCTCACCTGTGTCCCCAACCACAGGGTTAGCTCTTGTGTGCTCCCTAGGTGATGTGCATGCCTACGGTGAAGGGTGGGACCATCTTTCCCAAGTGCTGGGGTGAGCTCTCCCATGAAGTGTAGAGCCAATTTGCCTGTGACAATATCCTTTAAGGGGCAGGACGAGCCATCTTAGGGCCAGTGAAGGGTGGGGCTGGCTCAGCACAGCATGGTTCCAATGATCCCCATACTAACATGGACCATGGGCATCACCACAGACCCCAATTGCAGCAGGACCACAGAGCCAGACATGGCCCTCAGCAGCAGTTCAAGCCCCAGATGTCACCATGGTCCAGGTGGCAGGACAGGCCCTTCAGATTGGCATGATCCTGGCAGCAGCATGGCCCCTGGGCATCAATATGGTCCCAAGTGGCTGGCCAGACCCCAGGTATCCACAGAGACCTCGGTAGCAACTGGAGCCATGGACATCACCCCAGCCTCCAGCCTCCATGGGGCCATGGACCCAGACATGGCCCTAGACAGAGGTCTGAGTCCAGAAATCTCCATGGCTCCAGGTAGCAGTACTGGTCACCCATATCAGCATGGCCCAGGGTGTGTCATGGTTCTTGGACACTGACATGGTCCGAGGTGGTTGACCAGAACTTGACCCTCCACATGGTTCTCAGTGACAACAGGAACCCTGGACATTAACTCAGATCCTGAGTGCTGTAGGGTCACAGACCCAGACATGGTCCTCTGCAGCAGCCCTGGCCTGCACAGCATCATGGCCCTGGATGACAGTGCTGGATATTCAGATTGGGTTGTCCCTGGTGGCAGCATGGCCTTCAGACACCCTCAGAGCCACAGGATATGACCTATACCCTGGACATCTATGTGGCCTTTGGTGGCAACATGGGCCATAGACATCAATATAGACTCTAACCATGACATAGTTATGGTCCTTGCTGCACTGGGAGCTTGGATGTCACCATGGTCCCAGGTGGTACACAGGCCATCAGTACCTGTTCCTGTATGCCCCCCACAGCAGCATGGCCCTCACAGCAGCGTGGCCCTCGGATACCAACCTGGCCCCAGGTGGCAGCCTTGACCCCCTAGCATCAGCACAGTCTTCGATGGTCTCAGGAGCCACAGACATCAATACAAATCCTGGATGCAACAGGGTCATGGACTCAGACGTGGTCCTTGGCTGTTGCCCTGGTCTGGATGATACTATGACCCCAGCTGACAGCCCTGGACACCCAAATTGGCCTGGCACTGCCCTTGAACACCAACATGGTCATCCATGTGGGCCCTGGTGGCAACATAGGCCAGGGCCTCAATGGACCCAGACATGGTCCTTGGCAGCAGACCAGGTTGTCACCATGCCCCCTGGTGGCCATACACGCCACCCAGATTGGTATGGCCCCCATAGCAGGACTAACCTTGGACACCAATGTGGTCCCATCACAGACCCAGCCACAGACTCAACACAGGCCTCCTTGGCTGCTCAAGGGCCCAGGATCAAGATGTGGCTCTTGGTCCTAGTTCAGACCCAGGCATCTCTCTGGACGTGGGTGGCCAGCTCGCCATTCACATCAGCCTGTTCCTCACCATTCTGACCTCTCCGGATCTGCCTCTCTCCCCAGCCCACCAACCATTCCATCTCTCCCTCTCCTCCACCTTCCCACCTTGTACTCTGTCACCATGGTGGTGTCCAACTGCCCAGCGCCAGGGCTCTTGGTTGGGTCAGAGGTGACGTTTGGTTGAATACTGCCCATCCCAACCATAAGGAATGGTGTGGAGTTGTCTTTCCTCTCTCCCATACCCAAGCCTAGAGACCCTGGGGAGCATTTGGTATGGCTGCTCCTGATTGATTATGACCCCCACAGACCCAGAAGCATGGGGGGGGAACACCACATTGATCAGTTTTCAATCTCAGGATTTAGAATGGTTGGCTAGAGGAATATTTTCAGGCCATTTTATACGTGTAATCTCCCCATACAACTAATTAGCTGAGACAGAGCAAATTTGTCTTCCTGTGAGGTCTGAAAAAAGATAGAAGCAAACTCCAGGCAGAGTGTGAGATGCTTGACCCGGGACCACCTAGAACCAGAGACTTCAATGCTGAAGAATCGTCCCCCACTCTTAAGTCAAGAGTTGTCTGCAGATAGTGATAGTAGCTTTCTTTATCAATTAAATATATTCCAATTTGTTAGTGAAAAAGTTGAGAGTAGAGGATAGCAGGATTTCTCAAAGTTACAAGACTAGTAAGCGACAACGTCAACATTGATCAAATCCATGCCCCAGAGCCTGAATTCAGAAATAATAACTACAACCATTCTGATCTTGTCTCCTTGGTTAGTACCTAATATTTCAGTATTGAACTCATTACTAATATTCATAGTTAAAATTTGTCTATTATTGTGCTAAGATAGTTAACACAATTAGTGGGTTAACACATATATCTTGGATTTTTTTTATTGCTTGAAAACTATGCCAAACAAATTGCATTGACGTCTAAGGGTTGAAAAATTAAAATCAGTCCTTGTCAGTCTTATCTACTCAATGATATTTGTTTTTATTTATATGTTACAGGAAACCCATCTTGTGGTGCTGGAGAGATTGCTCAGTGGTTAAAAGCACTAGCTGCTCTTCCAGAGGACCTGGGTTCAGTTCCCAGCATCCACATGGCAGCTCACAACTCTCTGTAACTTCAGTCCCAGGGGATCCTTTGCTTTCTTCTGGTCTCCCCTGCCATTGCATGCACGTGGTACACAAACACACATTTCAGGAACAACACTCATATGCATAAAATAATAAAAAATTTGAATAATCACCTTAGATTTGATGATTCTATATTAACATTTTGAGAAATTTACAATAGCAATTTTCTGCCAACTCACTTAAAGTAGGAGATTATTGTAGTATCTTTATTATTATAGTAAAAACAGACCACACCCTAACAATGTAAACTTCCACTATTATAGCACTATAAAATATTTTCTCCCAATGTTTTGTGACTGAAAAACAACCAACCACCCAACAAACAGAAAACCTACCAAAACCTTGCCTGTCTTACACAGACAGGGACGGACGGTGGTTTCTGCCTTTAATCCCAGCATTCTGCTGGCAGAGTCAGGCAGGTCTCTGAGAGTTCAAGGTCATCTTGGTCTACAGAGTGAGTTCAAGACCAGTAAAGACTACATGGTCTTGCCTCAAAAGACCAAAACAAAAATAAGATAAATACATTTGTCATCTCTTTTCAATTAAGCATACTGTAAGAGTCACTAAAGGGAAACGTTTGGTTGTCTTTTTACTTTTATTACATGCTGTTTTTTCTATTTTCTTATCTTTTTTTGAATCAGTTTTATTATGTAGGCTTGACTGGACTGGAGATCACCATGTAGGGCCTCAAAATCATAGAGATCTGCTCACCTCTCTTCTTGAGTTCTGGGAATAAAGGCACAAGCCACCATCACCAGAACAAGAAGATAAATAGGTCAGAGCTGGATGAAAAGTACCCTTGATGGTATCATACTCCCAGGATTGGAACTTTCATAGGTCATCTACATAGCACACGATTCCTGTGTCTACACTGCTGCATCTCAGAATTGGGGGCAGTTCCAATTTCCCTTTCTGCCAACTAGTTTCTTTCATAGGCCTCTTGTCTGTGGGACAGTGGGCAATTGAGATGGTGTCTCACTGTGTAACCCTGGTTAGCCTGGAACTCTGTATAACAGGTTGGCCTTGAACTCATAGAGATCAATTAACTTGCCTCTGCTTCTAGAGTGGTGGCATTAAAGGCATGTACCACCACACCTGACCCTTCATATGCCCATTTTGACCTCCCTCTCCACTCTACTCTCTTGCCACAATAGTGACATGGGAAAAAACAGAAATAGGTAGTAGTAACTAATGAATTAAAAGGATGGAGAAGCAGACAAGAGAAGCCAAGAAGCAGACTGCAATATTGCATAAAAGAATCACAATAACATCCACAGAGGTGGCAAAATCTTAACGAAAACTTAAGTTCTATATATAAACTATCAGTTTATGAGTAAGAGATGTTCTTGTTCTAAGGAACAGCAAGAATGGGTTAAGTTCCTGCATCACAATCTTTGTGGCCCTCAGATAAGGTTAAAGTTTAAACAGAGGCCAAGAGGAGCATCTCTGTGCCATCCTGGTTAAGTTTTGCAGTCCTGTTTATCACTAAGTCAGTGTTATCTTAGATCTCATTTCTCCCAAAAGGTGGTCTTAGAAGTTGTTAGAACTGTGTGAAATCTTTTACCAGAAGACAAGAGAGCTAGCATAAGTCAAATCACAATGTAAAGAACTTTTCTGGCGATAGTAGAAACAGAGAGGCCCATGAGGAACTTCTGCAGAAATCTAGGTAGAGATATTACTATTCCAGAGAAGCATAAGGACTTGGAGGCAGATGGAGTTCACAGTTTGATATGGTGACTTAAACAGCTACACATGTCACTGCAAAGAAAACTCCAAATTTTATGAGACAAATCAAGCATTTTATTTTGACATTTTGTTGTGGGCAAAATGCCTAGCAGTGAACTTACAAAGCTGATGGGAAACAAATCATTTTCGTAAACAATTGGATTTCATATGGCATTTTATATATGTGTAGAATGTACTTTGATCATCTTTTACTCTCTAGTGACTTTTCTTACTCCTCACCCTACTTTATTTTCTTGTTTTTTTTCCTACTCCTAAATTCCACAAGGAGAGATACTTGTCCTTGTGAGCCTAGCTTGTTTTGCTTAACATGATAATCTCTAGTTCTTCCTGACGAACTGGTTCCATAACAGGCTATGCTACAATAACACAAGTCTGCAGATCTATCTGGAAGGCAATTTCAAGTCTTTTTAAACTGATTGCTGATCCAGGCCTCATTATCCAAATCTAAAGTCTATATGCCATTCACTGAGGCAGTTGAATGAAATTACAAGATAGGTTTTTATTTAAAGTGAACCAAAATTAATTTTAGTTTAGGTTTGACATTCAGTTTATTTTTTTATTCTTCCACCTCTTCATTCAATATTCACTAATACAATGGTAGATAACAAATATTTGGAAGTGAAGGAAAATACTAATTCTTCCATAGAACTATTACACTTTAGGGATGTCCTCTTTTGAATGTGGAATGGACTTTCATCTTTTTTGCTGAATTTTCATAAAAGCATTTTCTGTTTGTTATCTCCATTGACAGTATTAATAAGTGCACCTCATAATATGATGGTCAGTTGATGGTCAGTAGTTAACTGAACTGAATGTTCTAGTTTTTCCCAAACCAAGGATTTACTGTCACTAGAGAAATGTATGAAATGATAGCTTTATAATGTATGGTTTAGCCATGAGTTCCTACCCTGTGAACCAGCGTTTAGATACCCTCACGGTTTTCTTCATGATGTAAAAGCTCTTCAGCCAAATAAACCATTGACTGACTGTAACTAAAATGAATCATCACTCAGTAAATACCTGTTGAATGCTTATTTTGTACAAGATGTGATTTTGATCAATGTGAAAATTGATCTTAAGAATCTCACTTGCTCAGGAAGATAATTTAGAAAACATCCAAGTACAATCTATATGTCTAAACATCATGAGAGGAAATATGATGACAGTGGGTGTCACCAAAGCAAGCGTGCCTCTGGACTTTTTTTTTTTTTCAATCCTCCTAGGCCTGAAGATTTTCACGAAAGAATGAAGACAGAAGAATTATTTTAAGGACTAAGGGAGTAACATGAATGTGATC
This sequence comes from Ellobius talpinus, assembly GCA_001685095.1. NCBI lineage: Eukaryota > Metazoa > Chordata > Mammalia > Rodentia > Cricetidae > Ellobius > Ellobius talpinus. The sequence continues at coordinate 6,707 of LOJH01015701.1, read as the reverse complement.
CATAAGAAATGCTTAGTAAAATTACTTTTTCTGTCGAGATAAAAATATTTCAGTGTAATAGAAGCTCACTAAGAGGTGTCCATGGACATTCAGAAATGGGAACACTCCTTTGCAAGTTTTTACATATTACGTCATTGTGAGGCAACAAAGCCTAAAGGAAAGATTCATGAAAAGCATATTTATGCTCCAGTAAAGCAGAGTTCAAATTTCAATTGTGTCTTTCTTCATGTGTCCTTGCCAATTTACTGACATTCTCTGTGAAGGTTTCCTCCATATAAATGTAGGTAACTGGAATTGCCTTATACAGAGTTGACATGTAAGGGTTTCCCACACAATGTTGTAAGTGTGATTATGAGCATTAGGAATGTAACAAAGCTTGAATCAGGGCCTCAAAATTCCAGAGTGGTTTTTCTTTCAAATCTCGATGTACGAGACATTGAGTGACAGTGACATCCCCACAGCTCATGTGTTTTTCAGTTCCCACTTTTACTTAACTTCATTAGCATTGAGGAGTCTTATTGTAAGCCTTTTAAGAAAGAAATGGAATAAAATTCTCGATTCTTAGCTGTTTTTTGAATAAGCAGCACCATAGAAACTAACAAAGCAAAGCAAAGCAAAGCAAAACAAAAACCCCCAAATAAAACCCTTAGTTTTTACTATTTTTCAGCTTAAAGTTGGAGGTCGTTAATTGTTATCTCTCTCCATGTTCAAATACGAAGAATGTCACATTGCCACAGTTCTGGGAGGGAGGGCCCTTGGGTTATTGTAAAGCTAGAAGGTTATGATGTATAGTTTAAGCTAATCAAGGGAGCCTTCCAGTCAGGATGTGGAGTCACTCCCTGTGGTGAGGTTGTTAAATGGCCAGGAATGAGACATGTCTATAATTAGAGAAGCATTAGGTGTTAGTGATCTCAGCGATCAGGGAGCCTGTGCCCGGTGCGCTAGTCACGCTGGCTATTTCCTCCATCAGTCAAAGTCAGAAACAACATAATGAGGGGCAGCCTAGTAAATTCCACGGAGCTGAAACTATCTATTAAAAAAATAACTCAAGTTTCTGAGGAATGGCTTTGGAAACGACACGTGCTAAGAGCAAAACACAAAGATAATGCAGCAAAGCAGCAGGATGAAAGGTAGGGCAAGAAAAAGAATTCCCAAGAATGCCACAGTAGTAAATGAAGGAAACTATCAACACACCTTTTCTTTAATATTTCTCTGTTTGGAAACTAGGAGAGTCAAAAAAATTGCAAAAGGTCATTACACTTTTCTGGAAAATACATTTGCTAAGAGCATAGAAATTGTAACCTAGTGTGAGCAGCAAGGCCAGCAGAGTGGGACTCTTCTTAATGCTCATCTTTCTTCTTCTTTTCTTTTTTTTCTGTTCTTTACAGAGGAAAGCATCAAAGTACATATAATTATAAATATAATTAATATCTATCACCAAAACATCATTAATAAAAATACATTAGATACATTAAAAGATTTCTATTCTGTCTTACTTGGTTCTCACTCCTTAATGAAGTAGTGAAATACTGTATTTTATATTTGAGTAAATTAAGTATCAAGAAGGAGTGTCTATCCTTGAATCAGTTGCCTCCAGGGCTGTGCTTCTAATAAATACATATAATCTGCCTTTCTAAGATCTCATCTTTACTATATCAATGCAGGCAGGTTCTATAGCATTGTAACAGAATCTTAGAAACTAGTTTTACAAAATTATTTAAGGATCTGGAGAGATGGGTCAGTGGTTAAGAGCATCTGATGACCTGAGTTCAGTTCCCAGCACCCACATCATGGGGCTTACAGCCTCCTGTAACTCCAGTTGTAGGGGAACTGATACTGTCTTTTGGCTCCACCAGGCATTCATGCATGTGCATGCCTCCTCCCCCACAAAGTAGTTTGACCACCTACCTACTTGGACCTATGGAAAATTAAAAGCAGATTGAAAGTCTTAATTTTGCACCTGTAGTTTGGCTGAAGGCACAGAGATAAATTATTGTCTTAATCTTTCTTCCTCAGTCACATTGAATTTCAGAACAAACCCTCCCAGGACAGACAATCCTTTCAGATGAGGACAATGATCTCTGAAGGCAAGGTTGCATGCTCAGTGATGAAGAGATCAATAACTTCACAATTTCAGAACAGATGGGGCTAACACAATGGTGATGGGTCAATAATAGGCGAGACAATGATGATGGGTCAATGATAGACAAGACCATACTTGCTAGGGTAACTTGTCTACCTCTTGCCTTCTGTTTAAAACTAAACCTCATGTCAGCACTATAAAGATGAATTTGGAGTCACTAGAACTCTTTATTTGTTCTTCCCAATGTAGCCACGTTCAGTAACTCCTCTTTCTGTTTTTCCACCATGACTTTTATTTATTTATTTATTTATTTATTTATTCATTCATTCATTCATTCATTCATTTATTTATTTATAAATCGGCGTCCGGGGACCAGTGGGTGAGTCTGGATAACTGAGGCTACTGGAGCCTAGACTTTTACCCTAAAAGCTCCAGGAACAGTGTCTTAGATAGGGTTTCTATTGATGTGAAGAGACACTATGACCTCAGCAACTCTTATAAAGAAAAACATTTAACTGGGCTCGCTTATAGTTTCAGAGGTTCAGTCCATTATCACCATGGTGGGGAGCATGGTGGCGTTCAGGCAGACGTGGTGCTGGCTACAACTTGATCAGAAGGCAACAGGTAGTGAACTGTGACACTGAGCACAGTTTAAGCAAAAGAGACCTCAAAGCCTGCCCACACAGTGACACACTTCCTTCAATGAGGCCATACCTACTTCAACAAGGCCACACCTCTCAGTAGTGCCACTCCCTATGAGCTTATGGGGGGCAATTACATTCAAACTCCCACATACAGCATCATGCCTGTGCTTCTTCCAGTAAGCTAGGTTGTAAATTCTAAATACATTTATATACATTTATTTGCTTATATTTGTGGAAATTAAAAAAAATGTTTTAAAAATGCCCTGTAAGGATTGAGTTCACTTGGAACTAAGGTATTAGGGAAGTGGAGGGACAGCTGAGGACACGAGCTCCCTGCTTCTGACACAGTAACCTTGAGGACTTTTGTTCTGAGATCCCTACTGAGGGGGAACCAAGATTCTTGACTTCACCACAGGAAAAACCAATCTGGATGCTTCATCTATCCAACACAGCCTTGTAGTTTATTAAGGAGCTAGTTCAACTGAGAAAACTGAGGGGAAGGATAAGACAGAGTGTGGGTGTGAGAACCTCAAGAGAGCTAATCATCCTTAAGTTACGTAAGCAGCGGTATATTTGAATTTGGTGGCTCTCAAGTGACTTCTCAGGGAGCTGAGGAGGAAGGCTTTTTTTATTTTCCAGAAAATGAGATAATAAAGTGATTTCTGGTGGTCTTTGGATGGCATGACACCTGATCAAGTAACCTTATGTCATATGAATTGCAGAGGAAAATAAGATTTTGTGTGCATGTGTGTGTATGTGTGTGTGTGTGTGTGTGTGTGTGTAGGTGTGCATGTATGTGGATACCAGAGGTCAATATCAGGTAGACTCCTTCTAGCACTCTGTTTTATTTTTAAATTAAATTTATTCTTTGACAATTTCATATATGTATGGAATACACAATCACATCTTCCGTTCTTGCATCTGCATTAATCTTTCTTTTCTAGTTCACACTTCTGTTATTATTTTGAGACAGGCTAACCCACTGTACTTAGAACGGACAGATTAGCTACAGCGGATGGTTAGTGAGTTTGTAGGATGTTCAGATCTCCCCACGTCCTCCATGAGGATTACATATGTGTGCTGACACACCGACTTTTCTGTGTGTATCTGAGCACAGGTGAGCATACTGCTGACTAAACCATCTCCCCAGTGTGTTACAATGTTTTTACTGTAAGCAAAAACTTAAGAGTGTTTGTGATATTCCCAGAGAGTAGCTGGGAAAGCAGTAAGGTCACACTCAAAGGTCATGTAAGCTTAACCTTTAAGCATGGTTCATTGTTGTTTTAGAATTCTTATTTAAAGTATCTCCATATAAATGGACTATTGTCTCTATTTAGATGGCCTTCATAGAAAATGTTACTTGTGCTAAAACTCTCGACTCAGCTGATCAGAGATGTCAAATAGACTCCCAGGTAAGGGGCTCCTTTTAAAGATTTCTATAGTTATCAATACTTTTTTATTAAATAATCTCTTGTTTACAATTTAGAAATTTGTGTTTATAATAAACCAGAGTTCATATACATCAAACAGTACAAAATTAGTAAAGGTGTTTTGTTATTGGAATTGGAGCCTTCCACAGATGTTAAATTAATTGGAGAATGGTTTACCTCCTGAACTTGGCACCTGTAGCCAGGGAAGCTGGCCAACTCAGGCTAATATTTGTAACTATTCTTTGCTGAATCCATGTACACTAGCTTCACATTTTACCCAGAGAAATATAGTTTTTTTCTGATTTATTTTCATATTTTTGGTTATTATTTATGACTATGATCTTATGTTCCTGTTGATTATTATTTTTTAAATCCTAATTCCTTAGACTGCCAAAAGAATTAAAAAAAGCCTCCTTTGAGGTTTTTTGACTGAAGAATCCTGTGTTTTGGCAGTGGAATTGCCAATTCTACAGGATTCTGTGTAAGGAAAAGAGATCCAGAGTGAAGCCACAGAAAGTGTCTCTTCATGTCTCCTGAAATGGGCGTGGTTTCCTTTGGGTCAATTTCAATGGTCTTGTCAGCCAGTCATCTTAATCACCAATGCTATTGTTATCAATCACCCAGACTCAATTTATTTCACAGTCCTGTTCCATCAGCAAGAAAAAGCTTCAGTTTCAGACTAATTAGGCTAGCTATGTTTGGGCACAGGCAATGCTGTGAGTGAGGATTTAACCAAAAATCAGTTTGTTTTTGTGTGTTGTGACAAGTCAGTCCAATTCAATGAAAAAGAAAAGACATTATATTATATTCTCTGTGTAAAATACAATGTCTCTCTCATATCAGATAGGACACTTCAAAATTTTGGAGCTACTTTTTGTAGATTGTAAAGATTGATTTGAAATTATTCCAGTGCTAAATCAACCTGAGAACGTTTGTGTGTGTGCGCATATACATACATATACATCATATACATAGATATGATACAACACACACAAATATGTGATGTAGGCTTACGGCTCTTTATCAGACAAACTGTCAACAAACAGTATAGAATTATCATTCCTGAGAGAATGTATTTGCTTGTTTGGCTGGAAGTTGAACCAGACATTACGAGAAGGCTACAAATATGGATTCATTTTGAAAAAAGAATAAATAAACAGACAGTTGTGTGTTCCCTCAATATAAGCATTTTAGTAAGGACCATGAAGAGAGCAACTCAACAACCTCCTGAATGTATAAAAGGCAAAAATTCTGTGGTTAAAACGCTCCCGGTCATAGTATTTATGTCGCCCCAGAACGCTGGTATTTTTAGATCTCCTCAATTTCAGTACCACCAATTTTATCAGATGATTTGGTTTACCTGTAGGTGGGAACATTATGTTCAAATTGTTTTACTGGGAAAGCAACAGCGAGTTTGTCTCAAGTTCATCTTCATGGATGCATAGCAGAGGAGGGAGAGGCGTAGAGCTGCAGACATCTATACCTGTTAGGATCGCAGGACCAGGGGAAATGTCGCATTGTGAGAGGCAAAAGTGAAATGAAAGGTGCTCTCTCCAGCATACAAGAAGTGCCCCAGTACATCCCAGAAACTCGAATGTGGTCCATTCAGGAAACCAGCCACGACACACAGGTGGCTGTGACAGTTACACTTGGAGCTTTCAAAAGTGTGTTGGGCTTTCTGAAGACTGAATCCTCTGCAGAGAGAAGAGGTCAGGGCCTCAAAATAATCTATCCTTCAAGACTTAATAGTCAAGCCATCAGCCTCTAATTTGTGATGTGTTAATTTGCAAAACTTGGCTTTTGGAAGCCTTTATATTTGTGTGGGTATAACATGGTCCCTGCCTAAGAAAATTAGTCAAAACTATGACAGGTAGAAAATAAACAGTACAAATAGATGAAAGCTTGGGAGAAATTTAATAAAAACAAGTGTAAGCCTGGCTGGTTTATTTGATTTTTTTGTTGTTGTTGACATTTTTACTATGTTAATTCTACCTACCCAAAACTATGGGAGATCTTTCCATTTTCTGGTGTTTTCTCCAATTCTTTCTTCAAAGATTTAAAGTTCTTGTCATACAGGTCTTCCACCCGTTTGGTTAGAGTTACTCCAAGATATTTTATGTTACTTGTGGCTACTGTGAAGGGTGTTGTTTCTCTGATTTCTTTCTCATCTCATTTATCATCTGTAAAGGAGGGCTACTGATGTTTTTGAGTTAGTCTTATATTCTACTGCATTACTGAAAGTGTTTATGAATTGTAGAAGCTCCTTGGTAGAATTTTGGGGGTCGCTTATGTAAACTATCAAATCATCAGCAAATAGTGAGAGTTTGACTTCTTTTCCATTTTGTATTTCCTTGATCTCCTTTTGTTGTCTTATTGCTCTAGCTAGAATCTCAAGAACTATATTGAATAGATATGGAGAGAGTGGACAACCTTGTCTTGTTCCTGATTTCGGTGGGATTACTGGGAGTTTATCTCCATTTAGTTTGATGTTGGCTTTTGTCTTGCTGTATATTACCTTTATTATGTTTAGGTATGTTCCTTGTATCCCTG
>LOJH01015700.1:0-23277 GCA_001685095.1 Ellobius talpinus | reverse complement strand
GGGCCACTAACCAGCTCCCAAATAAAGACAGGGAGACTTATTATTAATTATGAAAGTTTGTCCTTGGCTTAGGTTTGTCCCACTTGTTCTTTTAACTTAATTTAACTTGTTTTTAGTCATATACGTTTTACCTCAGGGCTTTTTACCTTTCACTCTGTATGTCCTACTTTCTTGCTTTCTCCTTGTCTAGCTAGCCCCTGGCGTCTCCTGTTATATCCTCTTCTTTTTTTTTCTCCTGCTACTTTTTATCCCAGACCAGAAGTTCCACCTAACCTAACTCTCTCACTATTGGCTGTTCAGCTTTTTATTAGACCAATCAGATGCCTTAGGCAGGTAAGGTAAAACACATGTTTACATAATTAAGCAAATGCATGCAGCACATCTTTACCTAGCTGAACAAATACCCCAAAGCATAAACAAATGCCACACATCTTTGCATAGTTGAACAAATATTCTGCAACATGCATCATTTCCTTCATCCACATAATTCCTTCCAACACGTGAGGGCCCACAGATGTGACCGTGTTCCACTTTGACTGGAGGTCAGAGAGTCTGTTCTTGTTTTTGTTCTTTCAACTGTGACAGCAGGTGTGGCTACGCACTCTGACCTAGGGTGTTGTTACTTGGTGTTTTGGGGATTAAGATGGCCTATAGAGGTAGATCCACTCCACCCAGACCAAAGGTCAGAGAATTCAAGCCTATTCCTGCTCCTTCATTTTAAAATAGGAGGTTTGACATAAGTAGTGGCTGCCTCCAGGATACTTGGTCTAGGGCATGTTCACTGCATATCCTGCCCAAAGCATCAAATGCTTTACTCAGGAAATAAGGTCTTGAGGTCGCAAGTACTGAAGCAAGTAACTGTTCTGGTTGACCTTTGGATCATGTTAAAGCAGTCTTTTCCCTTCTTTCCTCCCATTTGCATTAGGGTATAAAGGCATATGAAAATTAGATGCAGGCAAATTCAGTATCCATTAGTCACTGAGTTGCCCTCCCAGTACTAACCTATGTCTCTGTGGTTTTTTTTCCATATCTCTGTTCCTCCTACCCAACGTTTCCAATCCACATGACCTTACCCTGGAATGTACAAACTCATCATGGCTGAATGATGTCAGAAGTCACCCCAAAATGTGGCTTATGACACCTACGTCTTCCTGCCTCACTGCAGATGTCTAGACAGAGAGAAGGGAATATGGAGAACATAAGTTGGTTCTATATTCAGATAAGAAGATAAGTCCCTTTCCCACCTGAGACCCCCCACTTGCATTTCCTTGTTGCAAAGTGGTCAAGTGAGATTCCCTAACACACCACACTGTAGACCAGACAGCCTCTGTGAGTTTCAACCCTGAACTTTCAGTTTGGAACAAGGACTCTGGATCAGATGTCCTGCGGCTGGTGTGAGCCTGAGTACTGGGGCCTATGTCCAGGCTGGAGGTGTGTGTGGGGGTGTTGCTTAGCTTCTTCATCTCACCTGGGGAAGGCTGCTGTGGGGCAGAAGGAGAATGAGAAGATGCAATGTGAATGCCAGGTGCATGCTACATATGGCATAGAAAACTGCAAATAGCGGGGATTTTCTTATTCTGGTAACACACACATAGGATATTTACCACTGAAGTCATGTGAAAGCATACAGTTCAATATACCGCTGTGCAGCTGCCACCCACAGTTTGAGAAGATTTTATCACCTACAGAAATCCCTATCCATTGGCAGCTACTCCCCTTCCCTGCTCTTCTAGTCCCAGGGAACCTCAAATATGCTTTCTGTCTCTGTGACTTTAACCCTTCCCGGATCTTTCATAGCCACATAGCTTGTGTCCTCTTCGTGCCTGGCTTCTTGCATCCAGAAAATCATGTTGAGGTTCATCGTCATTGCAGTATATGGTAATGATTCATTTATTTTATGGCTAAGCATTAACCCATCTTATGGCTGTGCAGCATTTCTTTTATATGGATGGTGGTTTATGTTCTAAACTCTTACCCAGAGTCTCATCATCACTCTGGCAAATGGAGGAGTTGAAGCAGGTATGAACAAGGTGATGAAGAGGAGGTAGGCTCCAAAGACCTCCAGATCCTATAAGCACTTGGCGGGAGGACCAGAAGGAGCTGAGCTCTGGCCCACTTATGATGAACTTGAGAAAATGTGGTGCTAAGTGCCTCTTGGACTGGCCTAAGGTGGCTGCTTTCACGTAAGATGGCATCAGGAGCCATGACCTGACAAGTGAGTGCGAGTGACAGCAGGGAACTGTCACAGCAGAGAGCTAGGGCATCCCGGTGGCTTGAGCATGTGTGAGGTCCTGGGATAGAACTGGAACTGCCATTGGGAATGGAGAGATCGGGAATGTTGGGGAGGCCAGGATCACAGTGGGTGAGCAAAGGACTGGATATTTGTGTCTTAGGATTCCTATGTAGAAACCTATCCTGGATGAATAGGAATGGTCCTAGGAGGTAGAACCTTCAGAAGACGTCTAAGACATGAAGGTGGCTCCTAGTGAGTGGAACCAGTGCTCTTCCAAGGGGTGAGGACACCAGAGTCCTCCTGTTTTCACCAGTTGAGGATGTGGCAAGATGGAGCTACCTATGAGGCAGAACAAGGGCCCTCACCAGGTACCATCTCTGCCAGTGTCATGCTTCTGCTCTGTCCCTCCAGAATTGAGAGAGGTTACTTTCTGTGCTGTATAAACCATTCAGCCTACGGTGCTTTGTTATATCAGCCTGAACACCCCGGGACCCAGGACAGTCACGTGGAGCGATGGCCTCATGAAATCTTCTGAACACATTCTCCTGTCTCAACCAGCCCTCTCTGCACTGGAGCCACCTGGTTCTTCTGCCTCAGTTCCCTCCTGGGCTGCCTGACTTTCCTCTTGACTTAATGATCCAGTGTTATTCCCACTCTTGCTATCTATTTGGCTTGCTTTTCAATTGACTTTCACTCTCGGAATTGTTCTCCTAGAATGCCCTTTCTGGCCTGTCCCCATAAAGCCTCCCCTGCAAAGCTCAAGTGGCATTTCTTCTATGAGTCCTTATAGGTCCCAGAGCCTCTCCTGTTGCAGCTCTGGGCAGTATTTGCATGTTTCCGAGTGAGTGACCACACTCACATAGCATCATCTGAATGTATTTGTGAATGAATGACTGACTGAATGAATGAGCTGATGGAGGTAACAGTTCAAGTGAGGCAGCCCTGACATTGCTTTTCTACCTTGGAATAGAGCCTTTGTGGAGAAGGGAAGCCTCCCGTGTTGGAGGAGCTCCAGGAGCAGTCTGTTCAACCGCTTAATATAATGTGCTGTGAGGATTGAGTCCACTAGGGAAATGGCCTCTGCTACCTCGTGCAGCTCAGGCCTTCTATGATTTAATGACTCAAGGAACTGTACCTTGCCCTCTGCCTGGGCCATTTCTCATGCCAGCAGAAGTCCTACCGTGGCCCAGGTGTGACCCGGATGCTGATGCAGGCGTCTTCAATCTCACAGGTGCTGCTCTTTATAGAATTTAATCTCGTAATGCAATGCCCATGTGGCCTTTTCATTAATCACCCCTTTCATAGCAGATGCCTGGAGAGGGAGGCCAGGGGAGCAAGAGCAAGGCGGGGGGTGGGGGTTCTAATATCTTAGGTAGCATGCCAGGGGCCAGAAGAGGACAAGAACAGGATGTAGCAGGGCAGGAAGAATGGAAGGGCCAAAGGGGCTAAAGATGAAATCATGGGCAGATGATGGATTGGAGGAAGATACCCACAATCCCCCTATGTGTAGAAAGCAGAGTCAGCTCAAAGCCTTTGACTGCAAATGTTTCATCTGCCTCCTCACCCTTGCTCTTTCCCAAAGCAGCAAAATCTCCCAACTTCCCTTAGAGAAATGGGTTTCTACAGCAAGGGAATGAAATATCCTACACCTGAACACTGGTCATCCAGTTCCTGGTACATAAGACAGGGAACTAGGTGATGGAGAGATGGCTCATCAGTTAAGAGGCTGCTTATCCAGAGGACCTGGGTTTGCTTCCCAGAACCCACATGGTGGCTCACAACTAACTGTAACTACAGTGTCAGAGGATCTGAAACCCTGTCTTCTGTCCTCCTGGGGCACCAGGCAAGCATATGGTACGCAGCCATACATGCAGGCTAAACACTCATTACATAACAACAGCAACAATAATAATATTACTAATATAAATGATAGGAAAATATCAGAGGAGAGACCGAGGCACCTAGAAGTCATATGACTTGCCGAGTAATGGACTCCATTCTGGTGAGCTCTTCAGCACTGCTCTGGGCTGTTTGGAGCTGTGGCTCTGTGAAGAAGTGAAGGGACCTTGAAAAGATGCGATCCAGTAGAAGAACGTTGGGTATCTTCCTGAGTATCTGTTCTGGGCTGGTGATGAGGGAGGTTTCCTCTCCTAAGCAACTCTCCCACGGCCTGACACCATCACCAAGCATCCAGAGTGATGTTGCCATCTATCTGGTATCTGAGTCTCCACGCTGAGTTACATAAACCTCTCTACTTCATAAACAGCCTGGGTCAGGTGTTTCATTACACTAGCATGAAGCTGACTCTATACAGACATCTCAAACTAGAGTCAAGGGGCAAAGAGACATTTTAGGAGGGTGTGGTTAGTGTGGGTGACGCATGAGTAGGACAAGAGAGAATATTTGGCAAATGGGTCTCAGGATGTCATTACTCATTTTGCTTTCCTGCCAGGCTCCCAGAGCCCATTTGGATTTGTTTTTCAGTACAATTTCTTTTCTCTTAGCTTTAGTTTCTTTCTGGAAAGTTGTTTGCTGATTCCCAGTGAGTGGTGCCTGACAACAGGGGCTATTCTTTTGGAGACCCTTTTATGCTGGAAACTATGGAGTGCATTCCACAAGCTATTTTGTTTTCCCTTTCCACTTCCTCTCGGTATTTTTTTTCTCCCTGCAAGACATGCAAAGGCCCTTTCATCTGGGAGCTGTCCCTACCCATGGCAGCTCACCTGGCGTTAGCGTGCTCTTTCTTTCTCTCCTCCTCCCTTTGAGCAATGGCAATTGAGAAATGTAGTGAAAGACAGGACTGTATGCAGACACAAACTCATGAAAAGGAGCACATGGAATGTAACAAATTAAATGCCACCCAGCAAGGGTTGGGGGTTGAAAGCTGAGAGAGAGAGAGGGATAAAACGCAGATCAAACAAAGCAAAGCCAGCGAGTGGGGAGCGTGCTTGGCAGAGGTTTCTGGGAATAGAGGTATGGCATGCAGGAGATGTAATTAAGCCTTCCTGATGGCCCTCTGCCTTGTCCTAGTGGGCCATGCCAAGTCCAGTGTCCTCTCTTAGCTGCCCCAGTATTTTATCCTCTGGTGGGTGGTAGGGGGACGAAGAGGGGACTGGTTAATTAGAAGAAATCTCTTTCAGACAGTGTGCCTGCTCAGTGGGGAGTGTGGAGCCTGCGTAAGGATAAAGATGTTCACTGTCCACAGCGTTGGCTGTCTCTGCCCCGCATGCCATACCTCACCCCCCTACAGATCCTGTTCCAGGTATCTGGGTGTCTCAAGTCCATGCAAGGCCCACACAACCTTTCTGTCCCAATTCTTGCACAAGCCTCCATCCACTTCTTGGAGTGCTTTGGAAGGACTGGAAAGGAGACCTTCTGTAGCTTTGTTTCTCTCTTAGAAAATAAGATGTGATGCCCGAGGGTGCAGTTGCAGTAAATGGACAAAGGGCTGGATCTTTCCAACCCCTGGGGCTTCTGATGGAGACTGAACATTTCCTATGCTCTGTCAAACGTGTCGGGAGGGAGTGACAGGGCGGGGTGGGGGGTAGTCCCTCCCATTCAGTACCATCAGCTCTTAGGCTCTTCCCATCTGTTTCTGAGCTTGTCTGTGGATAAGGCAGACAGGGTTTCCTCCCTTTTAGGACAAATGCATCCTCTGGGGTGCTTAGCAGGGGCTCCCCACATTGTTCAGCTCATTAAAGGAAGCCTTGCTTTCAAGTGGCACAGGTAATGAAGCATTGTGGGGTGCCTGCCAGCTCTAATAAGAAGGACTGAACTGAGAGGGAGAATTTACCTGGCAGGATTAGTTGGCTCTGCCGCAAGATACTTGGGCTCACCTCTTAGGCCCCGTGCCAGGAATCTTAAACATACTTTTCTCTCAGGAGGGCTTGGCTGGGGAGGTGCTGGGCAGAGCTCAGAAAGACAAGCGAGGCTGCAGAGGGCAGTCCATAGCTGGGACCTATGGCTCAGCTCTCTACTGGAATGGATGGAGTGGCCAGCTTTCCTTCAGGCTGTGCCTCAGAATGCGAGGCTGCTGACCCCTCAGTGTTAATGGTCCCTTAAATTGCTTGGGTACGTTACCAGCTAACATGCAAAGGGACATGTGTAAGAAGGGACCCTGGAGAGCAGGCACCTCTGAAACTTTGCAGCTTATCAAAATCCATATCAAAGTTTCAATCATAGTCCTGTACTAAAGACTGTCCCAGCAGGAACTTCAGGAAGTAGAAGTCAGAGGAGGCCCAGTCAGAGTGCTGATGCTGGCAGCACTCACACCTGGAGACCTACCGAAGGAGACTCTGTAGAGGAAACAGCAGGAACTGAACCACGGGGTGTGTTACTTTCCTGTTGCTGTAATAAAATGCCTGCCAGGAATGATTCCAGGGAGGGAAGGCTGACTTTGGATCATGGTTTCAGAGGGATCTCGCTCAACCATGGTGGTCAAGACTGTAGGCTGCTCATAGAGCAGTGACCCAAGAAGCTGAAGACACAGGCAGGAATCAAGGGCAGGTGTAACATTCCAAAGCCTTCACATAGTCATTTTTTGCTCCATTAGGCTCCATTGCTAATGGCTCTTTAGCCTTCAAAATAGTGACCCAAGCTGGGAACCAAGCACTGAAAACAAGAGCCCGTGGGGTCGTTGCAGATTCATGCCATACAGAGGACACATAGAACCTGCTTTAAGGCAAGCAGATGAGTCTGGGTTCAGAATTTCTTAGCCCCGCTTCTGTACCTTCTGTTCCCACAGAAGTAGCAAGAAAGAAGCGATGGGAACCTCACACCACACAGGTTCTATACTAGGGCAAACTCTTTTGTGGGAAAGTTGGGAAATTTTCCATGGCTCCCTGCCTGATGTCTCTACCCTCTGTTAACCCCCACCTGCTCCAGACTGCAGTTCCCTCCTTCCTGGAAGGTTATGCATTCCTACTTGGAGACTAGCAAAATGCCAGACAAACTGGTGGGTTTCTCAATGCTAAATACAGATGGCGATATTTATAAAGGAACAAAGCCTTACCACAGGACATTGCCAAACCTGTTTCCAGAGACAGTACTGTAAGAAAACCCAGAGCAGGGCAGGGAAGTCTAAGTGTAACATATCGTAGCCTTCCTGAAAGAATACCAGCTGCCTTCCCGATGCTGGGGTGGTGCCCTTGATGAGAATCTTTTACTTGTCAAGCAAGGAGCTGCTGTTGCCTGCCAGCATGTGGCCATGCCTTACCAGCAATTCTGTAGTCAATGTGGAAAAGAATCATGTTTGCACAAAGCGTGCATCCATTGCTTCTAAGCTGCGAAGTCTTCGCTGCTTCTAGGAGATGCGCGCCTGCAAGTCTGTCTACCTTCCAAGCCCCAGCAGGCTCACTCTGTTCCACCATTAGCCACATGCTTTGCTTGAGAGGGGGCGGGACCAACACCAGGGTCTTGCGTGCAGTGATCCCTATGTCCTTTGATTCTCACATGGGCTGTGTAGGGGAGCTAGAGAGGCAATGCAGGCAATATTTATGTTTGATAAGTGAAGGAAAGGGGCCAGGGAAATGAAAAGATTTTAAGATCCACACAGCATATTTGCATTATGCATCTCTCCTTCTGTCACTCTTAAGCTGTGGGAAGACCAGTTGCCTCATTTTGGTTTGTTTCTGATTCTGGCACTTCATGTCTATCACCTTCTCTGTGTACCTACCTTTGAAATATATTGCTTTTTGGGAGTCAGAGGCAGGCGGGCCTTGAACTCACTGAGATCCACCTGCCAGATTGTTACACAGAGAAACCCTGTCTTTGGAAAAACCAAATGTGTATATATATATATATATATATATATATATATATATATATATACTGCTTTTTTTGAGATTATAATATACTTAAATCATTTCCCTCACTCCTTTTCCTCCCTCTAAACTTTCTTATTTTTTTTCAAATTCATGGCTTTTTCATTAATCAGTGTTGCATACATAATAGGTATGCGTGTGTATGTGTATACATGCCATACAATAGACATGTTTACATGGGCAGGGGAAAGCTCAGGAGGCTTCACCCCCACACAAAGAACCACAGGCAACTAAGGAATGCTGAGAGCAGGAGAAGTATTCTTCCCCAAGGAGGAGCACAGGAACTGATTATCTGATACGGAACAGTCAGCCCTGAAAACATCCGTGAGGGGAACATTATTCAAAATGTACCCAGATTTCCTTCAACTTTCTAGGCCTGTCAAAGTGTAGCTGCAAACTCCTTCCAGAGCCTTTTCAATTGCTCCATTCCGCAGTCTTCCTGAACCTGAAGGGCACTGCTTGCTGCTTCATTATGTTCCATTATGGTGTCTTCCAATTGTCTAACCTGCGCCATCATTTTTCTCAGCACATTCAGTTCATAAATTTCATATGGGTGGATGCTTCATGAATCTTTGATGGTACCCAACCCAGTGCTAAGCCCTGAGTCTCCAACTTTCTGCTGGAAATGTTCATAGAGAGAGCTGATGGCATTTATTCTCCTAAGGGAATTAGCAACAATGACCCTGTTCAGCATGTCAAATGTGTTTGGTTTCCCCCATGTTATTAGTATAAAGTCAGAAGTATCTGGCTTGGAAAATGCATCCAGCTGTTCAGAGCAGCTGGAAGCCAAGGAAAGGTTATTTTGGGATGAGTTATTTCTTGCTTCTTAAGCCCTTTCACATATTGTCTGGGATGGCACTGCTTGATAAAGATGGCTCTCCCCACTTCCACGAGCCTGAGGGGGCGAAAATGCCCCAGGCAAAGACCAAGGATGGGCTAAGAAACATGGGAAGCAAGAACTCTTGGTTTTGGTAGACAGATGTTTTAGCAAGTTGCTTTGTCTTTGTTGCTGCTTCTGTAAAACAGCTGTTCTCAAGGCAGATGGGGACAGCCAATAGCCACAGAGAGGGCAACTGTTCTGTGCTTCCTGTCATTCCTCCCTGTCTGCATCTGTGGTCCTACACACAAGTTTACTTATTGCATGCTAATTCTGTCTGATGTCACAGTCTCCATGGGGGCATAGAAAAACATTTACATAAATAAATGAGGTCATTGCAGCTTGACAGTTGCTTGCAGGAAAAATAAACTAGTAATGGCAATGGTGGAGGGGAAAACATGGTTGCCAAGGTACCTGCTTTAGGGCAAGGTGTTCAGGGAAGACAACTGGAGATCCAGGAGAGACCTGTTGAAAATCCAGATCAGCTAAGAGGCAGGAAAGAGTGTGTGGTCCAGATGGTAATGTTTCAGAGACATATTTGGGGATAAGAAAAGAGTTAAGGAACACTCTAAGGTGACGCTGAAGGAGAGTAAACTAGAAGCTATTTCAATTATCCAGAGAGTGCTATGTTCTGATTTGGAGGTCGGAGAGGTAAAGAAGACGGATACTGATTTGGGAGCTTGAGTTGTGGGCATGACTGAAAGTCGAGAGGTCCAGAATATTTATTCAGTTATGTAGAGGTGTGCTGTACTTGTTCATGTTGCAGAATACTGAACTATGTAAGGATGTGTTGCATTTGTTTAATGATGTAAAGATTGTTGCTGTTTTACCTTGTCTGCCTAAGGTGCCTGAGGTCTAATAATAAGCTGAACAGTCAACACTAAGGGAGGAGGTATAGGCAACTTCTGATCAGTGATAGTAAGTAGGCAAGGAAAGGAAAGAAGAAAGAAAAGGATACAACGGCAAGATGCTGGGGCCAGCCAGTCAGACACAGAAGAAGCAGGAAAGCAGAACATATAGAATGAAAGGATGGCAAACAAAATGTCCTGAGGCAAGATGTAGATGACTAGAAACAGGTTAAGCTAAGTTGAAAGAGCTCGTGGAACAAGTCTAAACTGAGGCTAAGCATTTGTAATTAACAGTAAGTCTCTGTGTCTTTATCTGGGAGCTGGTTGGTGGCACACACACACACACACACACACACACACACGCCAACTACAGGAGAGTGGCCAAGTTTATGAGGAATAAGAAGGATCAGAAGGAATCAGGGGCGAAAAGAAGAAATCCTGGGAACTTAATTAGGTGGTGAATTCATGTGCATGTGTGTATCTCTTTCTCTCTGTGTATACATGTGTGCATATGTGCGTGTGTGTAGGGCCGAGGGTCACATAAATTAAGAGTGCTAGTCAGAATGTATTGCTGTCAAACAGATAACAATGCCTCTCAGTTTCATCCTCAGTTCATTGTGCATTAATTATATGCACACTTATTATGCACTGCTTTGGATAATATGCATGCAGCAAGAACCTAAGCAGAAGAAACTTTTCTCACTCACGAAATCTAGAAGATAGCTAGCACCCAAGATGAATAGATGGGCAGTATTCTCTGGAGGGCAGCATCACCTTTGATAACAGCAAGCCCAACAGAGCCTTGAAGTATCAGATAGACTGTCAAAGTGGCACTTACTAGATGGTGGGATTTAGACGAACGCTTGAGGAACATGCGTGAGGTATAAAAGAGTGCCTTCTGCCAGGACAAACAGAGTCCACGGGTCTGTAGACTACATGCTTGCTGTGGCCCAGGAGGGTCTATGGCTACTGTTAACAGAGAAGTGTGACCAAGGCTCAGCAAGGGAGCTATGCAGGGATGACAGAAGGGCAGACTATGTGGGCCTGAGGTGGCAGAGCCAGGCTTTGCGGCATTTTCAGACTGAATTGGAGACTTCATGTCTTGCAAGTAGAGAGGTAAAATAATATATCCAGTTTAACATTGCTCTTTTATCTGTGCTGCACAGATGAAGAAATGAGTGCAGGGCAGCAAGTAGGATGAGCAATTGCTGAAATAATTCAAATATGGGACTGGGATTATATTGGCCAAAGCCTTGACATAGTAAATATACTAGTTACCTTTTCTTGTCGGTGTAGTAAAATATGTAATAAGACAGGAATGGCTTATATTGGCTCAGTTTGAGGGGCCAATCCATCATGGCAGAGAAGCATGGTGGTAGGAGCACAGGTAGCTGGTCACATTGCATCCACAGGGAGCACAGAGGTGCTCAACCAAAGCTTTTTCTTCATATTCAGTTGTTGCAAGGAGCCACTTGTTCATCCTGGACACCCAGAACTGAAATAATCACTCAGAGACTGTATTAATTAAATCACTGCTTGGCCCATTAGCTCTAGCTTCTTATTGGCTAACTCTTACATATGCATTTAACCCATCTCTATTAATCTGTGTATCTCCTCGAGACTGTGGCTTACCGGGTAAAATTCCCATCATCTGTCTCCAGTGGCTCCATCCACGGCTTCTCCCTAACTCTGCCTCCTTTCTCCCAGCATGCCATTTAGTTTTTCCTGCCCTCCTAAGTTCTGCCCTATCAAGAGGCCAAGGCAATTTCTTTACTCATTAACCAATGAAAGCAACACATAGACAGAAGGACCTCCAACACCATTCAGTCGGAGATCCAAGTCCATTGGAAGATGACACTTACATTCAGGGTGAGACCGTCTCAGTTAAACCTCTCTAGAAATTCCTTCATACAAACACTGACATGTGTTTCCTAAGTGGTTCTAAACACAGTCTGTTGATGATGAAGATTAACCACCAAAAGTCTATTCCTTGCCAGCTTGACACCCAAATTCATCATAAAATTCCATCTTTGACCACTAAAGTCTCATTGTCATCCATCTCGAAGCACAGGATATTTTTAGTACATCTCTAAAAGCTCTACAGTTGTTAATAATTGAAGCATCATTCAAAAGTCCCGAATTCAAGCTCCCTTCCAAGACTCAAGACAATCTCTTTTTTTTCCTGGAATATGGTTTTTTTTTTAAAATTAAAATATGATTATATAACTATTCCCATTATCTTTTCTTCCTCCAGCTTCCCCATTCTCTACCCTTCCTCTCAAATTGCTGAGCTCATTTTTCTTTGGAAAGATCTGTTTATGCTGAGTCTGTTTAGTGTTGCTTGTATGTAGTGTGGCTATGATTTCAGGACCGACCACTTTTTATTGGATAGCCAATTTAGGAACTCATTCCCAGGGAAAGGATACCTGTGTCATTAATAGCATGTCTTAGTTGCCTATAGTTCCTTGTCGAAGGTTAAGGCTCTGTGTTATTCCTTCCTCCATGTAAGTATGCCTATTGTTTTGGAATTGTTTTGGTCTTATTTAGGCAGCCATGTTGTTGAGGTATCATAGGTGAAGTTTCCCTGGTATTTCTAGAAGATATGGTCTCACAGCAGATTTCCTGGCCTTCTGGCTCTTACAATCTCTCCACTCCCTCTTCCACAATTTTTTTTTCTGAGCACTGGGTGTAGGAATTGTGTTGTAGGTGTATCTCTTGGGGCTGGGCAATCTATGATCAATTGATCTCTGCATTAAGACCAGTTGTGGGTTTCTGCGATAGTTTCCTTTTGCTGCAAAAAGAAGCCTCTTTGGTGAGAGTTGAGAGCTCTACTTACCTAGAGTGGGCATAAATGCAAGCTTTAGAATACTGTTAAGAATTACACTGTGTTTGTTAAAGTGGTGGTTGTGGTTCTCTTCTAAACGAAGATATCACCAGGACTGTCTGTCGGTGTTTCAGTACCAGACATGATTTCCTTTCCCTTGAGCAGGCCTTAAGCCTAGTTAGATAGCTATTGGTTAGCACCAAGATATGATTGTCACTATTGCAGCTTTAGAAATATCTTTCCATGTAGTTGCTGTGGTTCATAGGGTTTCAGCTGGGTAGGACCATTGGTTGCTTCTCTCCTTTAGCAGTTTACATAGGACCTCTGGGACTAGCAAAGTTAGTTCTCAGGGAGGAGGGTTTCATGCTAGACATAGCTTGAATCCTCCAGTGCCTGTATCTGAAGTACATGGTGTCAAGAATCTGTTAAATGTGAGTCCATATGAAATACAAATTAAACTACATGCTTTCAAGAAACAATGGAATAAAAGAAACATTCTCACTCCAAAAGAGGAGAATGGGGGCAAAGCAAGGAAACACTGGGTAAGACTAATAGCCTGCAGGGCAACACCAAATATGCAGCTCCATATCCAACACCTGGGGCTCATGATGGCATCATCTGTGCTTCCAACACCTCAGGAAGCCGTTTTTTTTTTCCAATTCTACTTCTGCAGCACAAATGACCTTTTCCTTGGATAAGCTTTACTTCATGCCCATCGTTTTCCTCCGAAGACTCCCATGGTCCTATCATCTCCAACATCCTTGGATCCTTCCATTGATATTTAAGCTTTGCCGTCTCGTGCATTGCCCTCTCAGGGGCCGCTTGCAGAAAATCCGACCCTGCCACACATTGTCTGGCCTCCATAGCATCCTGGAACTTTTTGCAAGCCACTGTGACTCTTTCACTCCTACATTTCATCATGTGAATGACATTTCTGCGTTCAGCAGTATCTGGTAAGCTTGGGGTGTATTCTTGGCACCCTTTACCCAAAGCTGTCCTCTGTGTGCTTTGATGGTTGAACTTTGGAAAACACATTCTTAGGAAGTTCTTGAACAAGGAATTCCTTCAGTGAAATTCTTGGTCTAGGCTCTTTCTTTTCAACTGAATTCAAATTTCCACAGGTTTGAAACTGGGTTTTGTGGGTTTTTTCCTTTTATTGCCTTGGTGCAGAGACCGAGGTTTCCATTTAAGATACTAATATCTTTCAAAGTTATAGCTGTTTTGGGGCTGATAAGATGACTCAGCAGGTAAACTGAGTTCAATCCATGGTGGAAGGAGGAAACAGATTCCAGAAGGTTGTTGCTCGACCTCCACATGCATGTTATGGTACATGAGTCACCTCCCCAAAATTTAAATTTATATTTATATATACATAATTTTTAAAAGTTTAGAAGGTAGGGCTGCTTCCTCTCTACCTGCTTTGCCTGCAGCTAAAACTCCTTTACACTCATTTTCTTGCCAAGCTGCACATTTGAAAAGTATCTTCCTGCCTTGAATTCTCAATATAAATCTCAATAAGCACAGTGAGCAGTCACCGTGCCACAGTCTGAATGTTATGTTATCTTGAAATTGCCTCTACCAAACAATTTAGTCCATTGCTTTTCAATTTGACCTTATTCAAATGACCAGAGAGAGACAGGAACCAGCCAGATATGTTTGCCAAAATGGAACATGAAGGCCTCTAGTCTAGTGCCCTGTAGAGTCCTGTTCCCTTCTGGATCTTTGTGAGCATTATATTTACTTCTGCCTTTTTGTCTGGTCTTCTGAGCTTCCCCGCAAGATGGCCATTAAGCTCCTTCCTGTATTCTAGGGTCTCCCTAGCCCACAGGTCCAGACTCTTCCAACTTCGTCCAAACCACACAAGTAGTCAGAGCAATAAGCTCCACTCTCAGTGACACTTTTGTGTATTCATTACTTTGACTCGTTGCTATGACAATCCTTCCTTGATGAAAGAAGAGTTTATTTTGGCTCATGGTTTGACAATACCACCCATTATGGCAGGAAAAGAATGGTAGTGGGATTGTGAGGCAGATGGTCACATCGATTGTGTCAAAAGTCAGGAGATAGATGATAGATAGATAGATAGACAGATAGATAGATAGATAGACAGATAGATAGATAGATACTGCTAAGGTTCTGTCCTTCTTCTTTTCTTGTGTTTTTATTCAGTCTGGGACCACAGGTCACATGAGAGTGTCACCTTTATTCACAGTGGGTCTTTTCTCCTGGATTATGCTTTTCTGAAAATAATGAGGAAAAGTGTGTTTCTTAGGTAGGTGAGTTTGAATCCAGAGCAGTTAGCCACCACAGCATGATTCCATACATACTGTTCTCATGATCCTGATGATAGTGTTTGCCAATGAACTGGACATGAGAACAAGAAAAGGAGGAATGCCAGGGTCTTTCCAGTGTTTTTAGCCCCATGACTGAAAAATTTCAGTTGTGTGAACTCATACAGGTAAGATCCTAGGACAAGGTGGAGTTATATGGCAGGAGCTTGCCTTTAAGCACAGTAGGTTTAGATGTGTAAATTAAGTGTGTGGTAAAGACTGGACTAGAAATACAAAATATGGAGTCTAATAGAAGTATAAAGATGATATTGAAAATCAGAGATAAATAATGAAACTCAGGAATTGGGGGTATTATAGATCTATGCTCAGGGTTTGGAGGCAAGGTAAGAGGAAAATCAAGAAGCAATGAGAAGGGATGGTGAAAATGTTAGAAGCCAAGTAGGTGTATGATCCAGGAAGCCATACTATTTAAACAGGCAGAAAGCCATCAGCCCTGTAAAATACCGATGATCAAGGACTGACAACTGCCTTGGACCTTGGACATGTGGGTGACATTGGTGACCATAAAGGGCAGAGTTGTAAGAATGAAAACCATAGTGGAAGATTTCAAGAGAGAGTGTGAGATCATAGATATAAACCTTCTTCTTGGGACAAAGAGAAATGGGGATAGCTGCTCCTGAGGCATGAGTGAGAGGGGTTTCTTAATAGAAAAAACAAAGTGTGTTTGTATATCGCTGGAAAGGGCTGAGCAGAGTGAGAAAAATTGGTGCTGTAAGAGAAAAGAGAGAAAATTGCTAGTGTTGTCCTTGAGCAAATGAGAAAGGATAGGTTTAATGGACAGGTGTAAGGGCTGGCCTTAGATGGAAGCTCTCACTCAGAGATAGAAGAGGAGGACCTATTACAGGTGTAAATGTTAGAAGGCAGATATATGCGGTGGTGGGAGTGTTTGTTTTCATGTTGCTAACTTTTTTTTCAATCAAACACAAAGTCATCAGCTGTGAGTGAGGCCTGGCGAACAGACCTTTCATATGAATGAGGTGTAGCTTTACTGTGTAGTGGTGCTTCAGAGTATGTGTGCAAAAGCACTAAGTCGTGAATGCCAGACAGCATCAGGGTTTCCTTGCATAGGCTGATGGTGAATTAAATCAGCATGGCTGGGGGCTTTGCTTAAGTGTGTTTCACTGGATAAGGTCTGATCCAGTAGGACAAAAACTAGAATGTGGCTTAGCTGAGTGGAAGAGAACACATGGAAGTAGAGAGAAGAAGGGTAAGAGGGTAGAAGAGAGGGTGTGCCACTGTGACTGCCAGGAATTTGACCTATAGGAGCAGGAAGAAGAGGTAGGAGCAGGCTAGGGAGCTGGTGTACTGGGGGTCAGTTTCAGGAAGCAGTGTTACTGAAATTGGGCCACTTGAGGGAGAAGATTTGAGATAGAGGGTGTAGCAATAAGAATATGAGCCCCTTGATATCATGGCAGGGACAAACAGCATGTTCCTTAGTGGCAAGGTCAAAGGTCCTGCCATGAGCATGGTTGGGGAGGTCAGGAAGTAGGAATGCCTCACAGATGAGTCTTGAGATCAGGGTATGATGGATCCTATCGACTTTCAATTTGACAGGATTTAGAATTATTGGAAGACAAATCTCTGAGGATGTCTGTGACAGAGTTTCTAGATTGGGTCAGCTGAGGTCAGGTGACTTATAACAAATAAAGATGGCACAGTTAACAAACATTTTGGGAAGCTCCATGTTGAATATTGCATGTTCCCAGGGAACTTGGGACTCCCTTTCATGGGATTTTAGTCTCGTTAATAAAATAATTTAAAAGCAGACACATAAAGCAGCTCAAACACAACTTGTGTCTGAGTTTGAGAGAAAAATAACAGGGCGGGCAAGAGGTGATTCTTGACAGCTGTCCAAAGGAAGAACTGAGAAGGTCATCCCTGAAGACAGGGAGGCTCAGTAATGGAGGTAAGCATGCAGCCACATGGCAGACAAGGAGCTGCATGGAAGAAGCAGTGGGGGTTCAGAGAATACTGGAGAAAGCCCAGAGTGTCCGGGAAAGCATCCCAAACTTTAGGAAAAAATGACAGAGAATAGAGAAACAAAATGATACATAATTTGGAAAATCAAGAAAGCTGCAGGGCAACATATTGGAAGCTCTCCTAGAGGCTGTATGGCAGAGGAAGGGGTCTGAGAAGGAAAATTATATCATCTCATTAAGGGGATAATTACTCTTCCCATCCTGATAACATGGGTTTTGGTGAATCAGCCTTCCTGAGGGGAAGTCTTGGCCAGATGATTGACAGGCTCAGTTGGATTAACTCTTAAAAGAGACCACAGTCTGTAATGTTTCCAATTTTGGAGCAGATCAAAATTTTATGTGGGAGCCAGATTTGTAGATTCCATTCCTTAGACAAGGAGGAAATAACTTTATCTTAAAGGACCTCAACAGAGCCCCCATCTTCAAAGACCTCAGTATTTTCAAGATCTAGATCCTCAAGACTATTGTACCATTCTTCCTCAAGAGCTCAGTCTTAAATCATCTAGGAGCCCTGCTGAAATTGGGTACTAGATATAACTCCTTTCCAGGATAAAAAATCCAGAGATCCAATTCCAAAGTCATCCATGAATTGGAATCAGCATCCAGAATAGTTTCCAGGCAGATGTTGGAGGAAATGAAATAAGGAGTTAGATCCTTTCTAGCATCCCTGACAGAACCAGGGGCATTTCTGGGTCCCTATCCCTAAACCCATCTAACATGGTTCCTCTCCTGTCCTCATCAGCACCATTCCATAGGCTGGGATCCCAGGCCAAACAAGCAAGCAACATTAGCATTCATCTTTGTCTTCTTCCTAGGGGTGTAATGTGACCAGCTGTCTCACACTCCTGCCGCCATGTGTTCCCTGCCATGATGGACTGCACTCCCCAGCTGTGAGCCTAGACAAATCTTTCCTGTTTTGCATTCTCTTGTCACATATTTTATCACAGCAACAAAACCTAGCTAGGGTACTGTGTATTCATTTTCTAACAGTGCTGGGGATCTACCCCTGGGCCCTTTATGTGCTACGCAAGTACTAGTGGGTTTTATCCCTGAGACCTTGAAATCAGGGTATTTGACATGGGATCACCTGCGTGTTAGACCCCCAAAGTAGGAAAGGTCTGACTCAGCAAAGACAGCCAGGGGTTAAGCTTTAAAGTAAGGAGCATCTGAGAACTGAATCAAGGGTGGGAGTGGCTAAGTGTTTAGTCAGATGGATTGAGGATCTAAGCATGGGACTTTCACAGAGCACAACTGAGAAGAGGAGGTAACCCCAAGGATCAGGGAAGATGTGTCCCAGGGGGAGCCCAGAGGCCAAAAGAGCCCTTTTCAGAAGGATCACCATAGAGACCAGACCTCCAGGATGAGATGGGTTTTAATTAGAGGCACAGTGTGGGAGTCCATTAAAAGAAGAGAGTATGGGGAAGGTATTGGGTGTTATAAGAAGAAGAAGGAAGTTCTGAGAGTCCTGCAAAATGAAGGGAATATTTGGTGAAAGGGGTCTCACAAGGAGGGGAAGATGTGGACCTAGAAATTCCTGGTCTGAGGTCTATAGGGAAGGGGTAGGATTAGTACCAGATGATAGAAGGGAGAAGAGTCAAAGCCCATGGGTGTTAGAGTGTGAGTCTGGGACTGAGTGTTGCTTGTAGTATCTGTGTCTGAGCAGAGAAAAAACTGACCAAAGGTGTTAAAATTATTTTTGTGTATTCTATATGCCAGACATTTAAAATCCATTTTCTATGCATTAATTCATTAAATCCTCACAACAGCTTTATGTTGTAGGCACGATTATTACCTTCCCTTAAGGAATAAGGCAAGGAAATCCAAGCAAGTTAAAGAAGAGAAACAAACAGCACCCAAAGTCACACAGTTTGTTAGATCAGAGGTAGGGTTTGAACCCAGGTGGAAAGCCCCACTCTCCGGGCCTGGGAGACCCTTACTAGTCATGTGACCTTGGGAGAATTAAGTAAGTCTTCTGATGTGTGCAAGAAAGGGAGAAAGATGGGAATTTAGTGATGTTGTGCCAGGCACTAGTGAGCTACACAGAAAATGAATAGGGGAGGTGAGGCAGGCGCTCGCCTTTATGAAGCTAGCGAGATAAGAAACACTATTTAAATAGAGACACCACATGCTAGGAAAGTAAAGAAAGGGAAATAGGAATTCCTGGTGATTCAGGCAGGGAAGGGCCTTTCATTCAGAAATCTGATTGGAATTTAGGGGGTTGGGAGGGGGAGCAGAGCTAATGCAAGAAAGCTCAGACTTTGTTTTCTGCTTAAAGGGAGCCACTCAAGGCTTAATCCCACTGAGAGCTCCAATCTCTCAGAATCCAGACCTGCTTCCTTCCTTTTTTCTTCCCTTTGTTTATTTCAGCCGTTTTCTGAGGGGCAGGCCTGCAGAGCAGAAAGTGGAGGCCCCGAGTAGAAACAGCCTTCTCAGCAATGCTGTGCCCTGGAAACTGAGCTGACAGGAACCAAGGTGCTTTGCAAACCGTAACCGAAGGAGTGCTCTTAAAGAAATGCAGGGTGGGACAGCGACATCGGCGGGGGGCCGGGGGGAAGCAGGTTTCAGGGCTAGCAATCTTCAGACGAGACAGTTAATTCTAGGAAGGTGGCAGTTCCTTCTAGGAGAGAGAGACACAGAACGGGACCCATCCAAGGTGCTGTTTCTGGAATCCAGTACCGAGTTTGCAGAGACCTTAGCTGCTATGCCCTGCGGGTGGAGGAGAGATGACAGCCACCTGTCAGAACAAAACAAAATACCCTTGGTACGTGCCGACTCGTGTCTTTACCCAGAGAAAGAGGGCCAGGGACGCGAGCTTTGCAGCAGAGTGTCTTCACATGGCAACCCTCTGCCATGACAGCTACCGATGAAATCTTCCGCAGGGTAGAAGGAGGTAGCCTCAGGACTTGCCAGGGTCCTTTGATGTTCCAGCTCTCTCAGCTTCTCTTTCTAGCCTGGAGATATGCTTGGCTCCTGTAAGGGAGCTATTTTTGGAGGGAGAGTACTCTAGTGCTGGCCCCTTGTCAAGGACACTGGGGATATGCTATTGGGCTTCCTGGCTGTGTGAACCCACTCTTCTGCCTTCATTCTGAGATTTGTAAGCCAAAATACCCTGCTGACTTTTCCTCTTTCATCACAGATCGCAGGACAGGAGAGAGGAGAGCAAGCCCGCAGTGAGAGGGATGCAAGGAAGACCCATGGTGTCTGTTACTGCCTGGGACTACAAACTCCTGCGTTTGTTCCACCTGTGAGGGCGCCTGACCCTAATTTAAAGTCAGCAGGTTCAGCTGGATCCACTCACCCCAAGAAGTGCCGGTGTCCGCAGCATCAGGCAGGTGGTGTTTTTTGCAGAGGTTCCTGCAGTTGCCCTGATGAGCCCTCTTCCAGAACGGAGGGTTGAGGAGTTTCTCAGGGGTTCTGGTTTCCTATAGGAACAACAGGCCCATTTGGTGAGTGGGAGGCGCCTCAAGCTCTTGTCTTCCTTGTTCTTCACGGAAACTCCAGCAGACTTTCTCTCCCTCTGCGTACAACATGCATACTAATTGAAATCTCTCTCTGAAAAGAGGCCTTCTTCCTGACAAAGCCTTAAGACTAGATGTAGGTTTTGAAAAACCCAAGATGGCATTGCCTGTAATTATAAAGTAATTGGTGTAATTGAGAGCTCAGGGTCTCATGCAAATCACCGTGTTTTTAACTTTATATCAAGGCTATTTTTATTTTTAAATTAAGAAAAGAGAAAGAATCAGAGCATTTGAATATGAATTTTGCACATTTCTCTCTGCAGGATCTTGGAGTAGCTGTGGTGGTTTGAAGATGAAACCTACTATTGCACGGATTCTAATTGGTCTTAATAGTAAAACCCCAAAATCAGATATGGGGTAAATGCTGAAAGATCAGAGAAGCAGAGCAGTCACTAGAGAGACTTTTTACCTCTACTGAATATTCAGACTGAAGGGGGCAACAATCTCCACAACTCCTCAGACTAAATTCCTTGAGCTCCTGTCTCCTCAGGCCTTATATTCCTCTCTCTGCCCAGCCATATCCTTTCCTGTCTCCACCTCTCTAGTGTTGGGATTAAAGGTGTGTGACACCCAAGTACTGGGATAAAAGGTGTGGGCCACCACTGCCTTAGAGGAGACAGGAGCTCAAGGCATTCGGTCTGAGGACATGTAGAGACAGGGTACCCCATTTAGTCTGAGGATTTCATAGCATCTGGCTGCTCTGCTTCTCTGATCTTTCAGCTTTCATGCCCTATTATCTGACTCTGGCTTTTTATTATTAAGACCAGTTAGAAATCGTGATACACCCTATCAATTCTGTGTATCATGGAGAAAGAGCCTAGACCTCTCTCTGCCTTGTTTTTCTTCTATAGGTCAGGAAGAATATGAGAACACACACTGCTATGGGATTACATAGCATAAACAAACACAATGCTTCCTGGTTGTTTCTCTTCTTCCTTAGAAGTTGAGTGTAGGCAGAGGAAGAGGCTACTTGGAAGAGGTGGGGGAGCCATGATTCTGTTCTGTGTGTGGAGGAGATTAGGTGGGGTTAGATGGTTAAGTGGTAGGACCCGTAAGAATGTGCTTTGAAGAGTGTCATATTGCTGAGCTCTGTGCTTAGCTCATGATCCGGCCAGCTTGGTGTTCTCTTTTTCCCAAGATCCTCTTGTGGGTTGTGCTAGCTTCTATTATTTTACTGGACACAAGTGAGGATGAAATCTACTAATATGTGACTCCCCGAAACTCTGATTAAGAACTGTGGTACTTCCTAGTGGCTGCCTTAACAAAAGAAAACTTTGCCACAGAGTTGATGGCAAAGATAACAGACAATTATTCTCTCACAGTTCTAGAGGTCAGGTATTCAAAATGCTGCTGGACAATGATCCCCTTGGGGATGCAAAGGAGCCATCAGCTTTTTGTCTCTTTCTGCTTCTAAGTGATGTTGCTCTAGCCTCTGCCTCTTCATTTGACCTTCAGAGTATCCGTGGTACCTTCCTCCCTGTGTTTGTAACAATGTCTGTAACAGCATTTATGGCTTGCTCATATAATACGGGTTATTTCTCTCATCTCAAGATTCTTAACCCAGTGACACTGCAAAGGCCTTTTGTCCAGATAGCATATTCTAAAGTTTCAGGTTTTAGTATTTATTTTGTCTAGGGCATGATAATTCAGCAGGATCTAAGTTTCCCTGGAGTCAGGCGGGCCAAGTTAGAATTCCAGCTTCATGATTTTCGAATTATGTGACATTGGGTGAGTTACTTCATCTCTCTTTCATGGTCCATTTTTATCTGTAGAATGGGGGAAATAACAAAGTCTGCCCTACAAGGAAGCTTTGAGAATTAAATAACTTCACATGCATCAAAGTACTGAGGAATGACTTTGACTCATAGTGAATCACCCACATGGTCACTAGTGTCGTACCTACTTTTCTTTTGATATCAGGTTGTTTTAGTCACTTTTCTGTGACTGTGATAAAACATCATGGCCAAAGCATCTACGGAAAGAAGGGTTTATTTGTTCTAGCAGTTCTGGAGGATCAGAGTCCATGATGGCAGAGGGACGGCATGGTGGCAGGAGCAGGAAGCTGGAGGCTCATAACCTGAACCACAAATGCCAACCATAGAGAGCTAACTGGAGGTGGCATGGTCTTTGACACCTCAAAGCCTGCCCTTAGCAATAAGACACACCTCCCCCAGAAAGGCCATACCCCCTAAACCTCCCCAAACAGCACCACTAACTATGGATCAGGTATTCAAATACCTGCGTCTCTGGGGACATTTTCATTCAAAGCATCACAATGAATTGTAGACTCATCATGCTTTTATCCAATATCTTCCAAAATTTGTAGTTGTCCTGCAAAAACTTTTGGGGTAGATTATTTTTCATTTTTTTCAAAATGTTTATTTGTTTATTGCTTAAAGAGTTATCTCTGGAAAGACACCCCTTGTTTATGGATTAAACAAACAATTTACTACTGTTAAGAGGACAGTATAATTGTGTGTGTGTGTGTGTGTGTGTGTGTGTGTGTGGCAATCAGAGGGCCAAGGTTCACCACAAAGTCACACCATGCAACAGACCTCACGTGAGAGATTTATTGGGTGGGGGTATACAAAAGGCTGTCTCTGAGTGAGGATGGAAAGAGAGAGGCTGGGACAGTGCGGACTTTATAGAGGGTGTAGCAATATGCATAGGGAGAATATGTGACCTGTGGCGACAGTGCATATATGTTACATTTAGCTGTTGGAGTTGAGATTGTGAAGATGAACTGGGGGATCACCTGGTTTTGTAATATAGATTGTCTTAGTTAGGGTTTCTATTGCTGTGAAGAGACACCATGACCATGGCAA